>CAKNWT010318820.1:0-10580 GCA_932066315.1 Andricus coriarius
AACGAAGAATCCTAGAATCCATTTTCATAAATAAATTCATTAAAAATTCAATTAATTTAAAAACCGAAATGTTAAATATAAATAAAATTTATCAAACCATTTTATAATAAGTTTATATATAAAGATTGAAAATTAAAAATTAAAATGTTATTTCAATTTTCAAATTCAATTTACTTTGGCGCACTTTTTATGTGGGTCGCCATTTAAATATCAACCTCTTTTAATTACTCATGAAAGTATGACTTTATTCCAGAATGTATTTCGTCAGCCCATGTTTGTCCTTCCATATCAAAACATCTGTTTGTTCTTTTTATTGATTAAAAATGTAGTAATAAACTATATTGGAGCCTCGGAAATTTTGAGGTTTCAAATTTTTTTAAATTGAAATGTCTTAATATCATTACAGGTAAATTTTTTAAAAATCTTCTTTACACGTTTTTGTTCATTAAAAATGTATTACATCCATGTAAATTATGTTAACTTAGGTTATGTATCACCTTGAAGAAGGCCTGCAACAAGGTCGAAACGTACGTTGGTTTTTTTAAGAAACTTGACGAATAAAGCATGAATCTTGACAACTGAATCCACTATTAATTTTAATGGACCGTATGACCAAAATAACGTATTCTACTTGAATTGACTTCATATTCTATTTTTGATTAAAAATCTTTTTTTTCTAGTAAAAATTCATTTCTACAGTTAAAAATTTAATTCTTGTTTAAAAATCGCTTAAAACAGTCACTCTGATCAACGCCAGAGATTAGGCTACCCGAATACGCAAGAAAAATCCGACACGGAGATAGCCATCCGAAAGGCGATAGAAAGCGAGAAAAGTTCCATGTGATGACACCAGGGAGCGCAGAATCCTCTCTTGCGCACTCTCGAGTGAACTACGGAAAACCGAAGTCCACATCTTGATCATCCATCCGAGTAGCTGTAAGGCTTCACGCTCTGGAAGGATAAAGGTCCGTAATTTTTCGTTCGGGTACGCTGTTACAGGCTCCGGAAATCTTATATTTCTAAGGGCACGCCGTCCAGGCTCCTGAAATTCTTTTTCCTTTTTGATTTCTTGGGTGCGCCATACAGGCTCCAAGACTGTATTTTGATTTTGATATGTTGTTTATCCTGTTTTTATTTTTATTTAATCCTGGGTACGCTGTTACAGGTTCCAGACCTTTCTTTCAGGTGATATCTTCTGGGTACGCTGTATCAGGTTCCAGACATTTTTTTCAGGTGATATCTTCTGGGAACGCTGTATCAGGCTCCAGAAATTTGTTATTTGTTTGTCCTGGGTACGCTTTCACAGGCTACATACTTTTTTTTGGTTTTGTCTGGGTACGCTGAAATAGGACCTGGAAAGTGGTTATATTTTGTGAGGATTTGAAACGGTGCACGCTTTACAGGCTGCGGTGGAAGTATTTTGAGTTTAGATTTTCGGAAAGTGATACGACGAAAATTGTTATAAAACCTGCGATTGCAGTACTATTATAAGTAGGATAAAATGCTCTCTCGATTGTAGAACCGTGATTATTCTACCATAACTAGATAAGTTCATGCGCACAGTTGTACCTTCATGAAATATTATAAGACTCAATGAATTTCGAAAGAATCATTGTGAAAATCTTATGTATTAAAGTGTAATAAGAATTCTCGTGTTCTGGGATTTGTTGCGATTGTAACAATTCGCTCATAAAAACGGAACAATCCGGACAATTTATTGAGTCTTTAATAAAAAATATGTCTTTAACACACCTGGGGCAAGGCCTTGCTGGGAGATACTTTGGAACCAGCAGGTAGTACAAGTGAAGAAGCATAAAGTCGTCCGTTTGTAAACTAAGAGGACACCCGCTGCACACCCATTCGTCGGGTTCATTTTCCGCTCTCTGACCACATCCGATTGTCGCGGACGCATGCCTCATATGTCTCATAGCGAAAAATAAATCTGTGTTTTCATTCTGAAAGAAATTCAAAAGAAAAGTTCCCTCAGTTTTTTATAGGAGCATTTTTTAGGTCAAAGAAAAGGAAAGAAAGAAAAAGAAAAATAAGAAAGAGAAAGAAGCGAAGAAAGAGAAAAGTCGAAATTAAAACAAAAATTTGTGTAATAAATTAATTGTCAGCTAAAATTGATTATTTATGAAACAATGATAATAAGATTTAATATTACGAATGAAGAAAGAAGAGAAGAAATAGTTAGAGAGAGTTCAATGCACCGATAGCGAACTTGTTTTGATTAAAATATCCTCTTTTTTGGTTCTTAATTCTCATTCTTTCCCTTTTTGCATCTGTCATGTAGGATTAGATTCTTAAATTGCGCACACTTTATACACACTTTTGATAAAGACATTTTCTAATTTATTTTTTTTTATTTTTTCGTTTAGAGGAAAATCTCTAATGTGAGTATATCCAAATTTTGTTATAACTTTATCATTACTTATTATAAAAAAAATTAATTGAAATCCTTTTCAACTTCGGAATTTTCTAGGATCCCATGACCTGCAAAAATCTGTCAGACTATTTCCTCGAAATTACTTTCCTGTAATCTCAAATTCGTAACCTGATTGTCCTGCAAGGATGTCAAACAAATAAGCTCAGGCTCCAGGACTGGTTTGTCAACCATCATTGCATTACTTTGTTCGTCATTGCTTGAATGATGTGGATTTCGAGACAATGCGTCTGCATTTAAATTAATTTTCCCTGGTTTGTAGACTATCGTGTAATCATATTCACTTAATTTTATTCGCCATCGAGCGAGTCTGGAAACAGGATCCTTCAATCCATGAAGCCAGACTAGCGGACCTTACTAGAATCAGGTTTTTCTCGCTTGACATTTTTTTAGACCTATCTTCAGCACATAAGTGCGCTATTCGTTTTCGATTTACATTTCCTTTAAGATTGTTTCTAACTATACCTACTGGTTCAGTTTCAGATTTATTATCGATCTTCTCCCAACTCTTGAGTTGCAAATCAACCTGATTCTCAAGAGAAATAGCTTGGCCTAGAGTCGCGATTTCTTTATCATGAATTTGCAAGTAAGTATCTCTTTCGAGACCCCTCAAACAATTATTTAATGATGTGAGTTTATAGGCTTCACAAATTCCAACTCCACGTTCTCCCGGCGTAGTTTTAAGTACTTGGGTACAATTAATCTGTTTAAAATTTCATTGACTCGAGCCACGTATTCTGAGATAGTTTCATTTGATTTTTTCATTTTTTCATTTGGTGAGGAATGGAAATTCTCTCAAATTTATTAAAGATTTTGCGGCTTGACAAAGTTCAATTAACATTTTAACTGATATCTTTTTCCCATTGAATTCAGGAATCAAATCTCGTACGATTTTTGAAATTCTTTCAGGATTCTGTGTTCCCGCCACCGAAATACCTGAACCACTTTCGGAAAAATAATATTGAACTAAAGTTTCATGACGAACTAATTTATGGTTGATTAATGGACCATTAGGCATTCCCCGATCATTTCGCAACGAGTCAACGCTTAGAGAACCAACAGAACGTTCCCTAAATAGCAGATCAGGGAGACTTGCAACTTCCAAGGCTCTAATATTAAATGGATCGTCAGGGGCCCTAGAAGGCCCAGGCTGACAATCTTCGTCTCTGATTCTACGAACTTCATTATGGATCGTTGCAGGATTTCGTGAACTCCTGGTTCTCATCGTTCGCTTATCCTTAACCTTCGCTAGTACTTTAGTTTTAGGCATTTTATCAATATTGCAGTTCTCAACGATGATTATAATATTGATATAAATAAAATGAATTTCATGTCAAAACCTTAATTTTAAGATTATTTAAGGAAATATAAATTAATTAATATTTAATTAGATGTATTTTATTCAAAGTTAATCCCTTGAAACCTGAACTCACAAAAATTATTTTCAGACTTACTGCTTGTTGTTCGACTCTAGAGTTATTTAGGCTCGCTCATCATTCAGCATGCAGCTGATCCAATTTTGCTCTACACAATGTTTTCAGCTGAATTCACTTTACTTTTAACTGCACTTCACCATGGAGAGTTTCCTTGCAGATTTTCTAAAAGGTCCTTCTTCAGAGTTCCAGTGAGTTCCTAGCCGGGGAGACCAGACATCCTTCAGTCCCTCGATGCATAACCCTTCACGGGCCGTCCAACGGTGCGGGTCCAGGGAATCAGGAACAGTGGTAGCTTTTATCCTCTGTCAGATTTCATGCACACTTTTGGGCCCAGAAACTACTATAATTCCATCCCCGGGTTATCCGAAGTGCACAAAATATCTGACAGTTGGAGGAAATTATTAACAATGTCTCGTTTAAAGGAAGGAGACGTTTTCTTTTCCTAGATGGAAGATCGCTCGTTATTTTTTCTGAGTTCCAGTTGAACCTCATAATGATTCTCCTTGACTTTGATTTTACAAAATTGGAATCTAGGCTCGTAATCGTAATCGAGGTCACTGAGGTCCCTATCTGGATTGCAATTAGCAGGTTCGACAAATTTGAGTGTATCAATGCTGGAAGGAAAATAAATTTCCCAGCGGTCTTCAAAACTGATCCAGGCCGATGGTTGCCAAATCGAAGAAGTTGAATCCAAGATTAGATTGATCAATTCTATTTCTTCGGTGGTTAGTGACATTTCATTTCAGCAGCTTTAATGTTAACGATCAGTGGAAAATCCAGTTCTGGTAAGACAGCGGCCTTGAACTTCAAGCTTGAATTCAGGTCGCCAATGGTAATGGCCACCAATACTGGAATCGAATTTCTTCTCCTGTAGAATTCTCAGCTTGGCTGCCATTGGTTGTTAGAGTTAATCCTTCCGTTGATTTATTTTGATTAAAATCAAAAGCCCCGAAAAGGGGTTTCAACACAATAACAACACAGGATTTTGAAGAAAAACTCAATATTTATTTAGGTTTGAATTATTCTTTGTTAATTGTTCACAATAGTTAATAACTTTAGCAATTTTATTTAATAATATTCGAAACAACGTTTTCAAAGAAAAGTCACAATTTTTGTTTTTATTAATAAGTATTAATAAAATTATGAATTAAATAATTGAGTTTAAAGTTATTACCAGCTGAGATGAACTTATTATTGAAAAGTAAAACTCAAAATCTTTGCACAGAAAATATTTGAAGTCCACAATCTTTAGCAAAGTGTCGCAGGTTTTTTATTTGAAGCTGGTAGAGAAATCGACAGAGAACTGACTTTTTCCTCTCCCTCGGCGAGAACGAAAATCGTGGTAAGAGCTATCCCACTCGTTTTACTCTATCCATTTAAAATCCAAAATAGAAAAATCATCATCATTATTAGCCAATAGTAAAATAAGTTAAAGGTTGAAATCTACGCCTACGCGGTCTCACGAGTCCGAACTTGTCTACAACAAGCGATAATACGCGATATTTAAAAGCTTTAATAGCTTAGCTAGAATTGTAAAAATGAGTGACTCTTCGGAATCAGTTATGTCAAAGGGAATAACACCGGGACAGGATAATAATCTTGATGATGCGGAAATTTTAAAAAGCGACAATCGCGAATAATTAGGGGTTGGAGGTAGTGGCCCAGCGAGACCACAATCTCCACCGATACAAAGAGATACTTCGCGCTCGTCTGAGGCTCGTGGAGGTGAAGAAATATTGTGTAGAAGTCCGGATCAAGGGGAACATGTTCAAAATTCCGATCATGATTTAGAAGTACCAAATAAAACTAATTTTCCTGCTTAAAGAAAGCCTATGGAGACATTAAGGTTAGCTCGCGACATAATTCCTGAATTTACCGGCGAAAATATGATCGTGGCAATGTTTATGGAGCATTGCAGAGCCGCTGCTATAGGGTTGGAAGGACACCAACTGAATTATCTTGTGATGCTGATCCGAACTAAAATAACGGGAAAGGCTAGGTGATACATTCAAGACAGAGTCGGAATGGATTTCGAAAATTTGATGCAGGTGTTAGAAACTCACTTTTCACCTAAATTAGACACAAGTCAATTAATGCAAGAATTGGCTACAATTGTGCGTGAGAAAAACGAACAAATAGCTGGATACGGTACTAGAGTTCATGAAATTTTAAATAAAATCATTACGCAGGTTATGAAAAAAATTCCCGGTGAAAAGGGATTTGAAAGATGTCAGGAATATAAAGAAAATGCCATTAAAAATTGTATGAGGGGTTTAGATCGTGCTACCTTATCATTTGTTAAAGACAAATATCCTTCAACTTTAGATATAAAGCAGTTGAAATCGCCAAAGAAGCCGATTTAGAAAACAAAAATTGGACTGAAACTCACAATAGATTTGAAAATTATTCTTTTAAAAATGATTCTGAAAATCGTAAAAATAAATTTAAATTTGCTACTCAAAGACGCGTGGCTCAAATTATTAGCGACACCGGGAGGGCGAGACGGCGAGTCTACTACTGGTGGGAATAGCGGGGAGAAAGAAAAGGCTAAACGGGTCGCTGAACTTTTCAAATTAATTGACTTGAAAATTTTGAATGAAGAAGAAAAGCGAAATTTAATGGAATCATTTGGGGATTACTTAGATTAATTTAATTTACCTGGGGATAAACTAGGAGTAACCACACTTGTAAAACACATAATAATTACTCTTGATAATCAACCTTTCAATGTAAAGCAGTATCGTTATCCTGAAATTCATAGAGGAAATTCGTAAGCAGGTTGCTAACCTACTTACCGATGGAATTGTACAACCATCAGACTCCCCTTATAACTCTACTCTTTGGATTGTTCCAAAGAAGAGTGATCCGGGAGCACCCAAAAAATTTCGAGTAGTTATTGATTTTAGACAATTAAATGAAAAAACAGTAACTGACGCATGTCCCTTCCCCAACATTAGCGACATTCTTGACCAATTAGGGGGTGCTAAATATTTTTCTGTCTTGGTTCTTGCCTCGGGATTTCATCAGATCCCTATGGATCCTGATTCAAGAGAAAACCCCGCTTTTTCAACCCCTTATGCTCACTTAGAATATATTTGAATGGCATTTGGTTTAAAGAATGCCCCAGCCACTTTTCAGAGGTTGATGACTCGTGTCTTGACCGGGCTGCAGGGAATAGAACTTTTTGTTTATATGGATGATATTATCATTTATGCAAGTTCCCTGGAAGACCATGCACGGAAGTTGAAATCACTTTTCGGACGTCTAAAGACAGCTGGCTTGGTATTACAACCGGAAAAATGTAAATTGTTAAAGAAAAAAATAACGTGTTTGGGCCATATCATTACTCAAAGGGTGGTGAAGCCAGACCCTAGGAAAATAGAAGCAGTTAAACATTTTCCGATTCCTAAACGTAAAAAGAATATTAAGCAATTTTTAAGATTAATAGGGTATTACCGGCGATTCATTCCAAATTTTCCTAAAGAGGCAAAACCTTTGACTGCAATATTGGAGACAGATGTTTCTTTTCATTGGACTGATTTGCAACAAAAAGCATTTGAAGTTTTAAGAGATAAAACTTGTTCAGAACCATTGTTACAATATCCGGATTTTACAAGACCGTTTTAACTCACTACTGATGCATCCAATTATGCATTGGGAGCAGTATTAATTCAAGGAGAAATTATTAAAAATTTACCAATAGCTTCTGGATCTAGAACTTTAAATGATGCAGAAATAAATTATAGTACAACTGAAAAAGGCTGGGGGACATGAAGGCGTTTCAAAAACTTATTGGGGAATGAAAAATAAATTTTATTGGAAAGGCCCCATATACTCATAAATTCGATAGACAATATTCTGGTCCGTTCCATATTGAGCGAATAATTGGTAATCGTGATGCGTTAATTAGGATGGAACCCAATAACACTAAAATTGTACATCTTAATAGATTCAAACTGGCCGCAATTCCAATGGAAACCTAAAAATGTAAACTTATTTAAAACAAGAATTTCTAAATAAATACCAAATCAATTGTTGAAAATAATATTTATTTACAATAAATGTAAATTTACAATTTTATAAATTATAAATAACAATGAAGAAGATTCAATAGATCTCAGGTGAATTTTACTTTTGAAAATGCAAGTAAAATATTATGCAATGAAAATGCAAATAAGATATTATGCAATAAAAATGCAAGTAAAATATTATGCTGTTATGCTATTATAAATATTATGTAATTAAAATATAATCAAAATATTATGCAATTAAATAGAATTAAAATATTGTGCAATTGAAATACAAGTAAAAGGCATTAAAATGTATTATAATATTGCACAATTATATGCAATAAAATCGTCATCTAAATGGAAATTTATTAAATTATGCAATACAATTTATATTGAAAATCAAAATTCATTTTTTTTAAGTAATCAGAATATGAGAAATGAAAGACTACGACAATTATAAATAAAAACAATAACTTTAAATTTAATTCAAGATTTCACATTTCACGGTCATTCAAAAAGAAATAAACAACCAGTTAAAATATAAGATAATTATAAAAACAACTAAAATTCAATTATAAACTAAAGTAAAAATTCTAAATTTGAATGTCAAGATAATAAAATTTTTAAATTGAATTAAGTTATGTCTTGATATCTTAAATTAATTACTTTTCAATAAGAAATCAAATCTGAAATCCATTCAAAATTTAAGAGGTATTATACCACAATTAATCACTATTAATTTTTAAATAAAATATAAATTAGATCGAAGTCTTTCAATCAATCAGGTTAATTTGAATTACGCGCGAAAAATCAATATATTAAAATTTCTTTCAAAATTGATATAAAATCACGAATTATACATTCATTAACACTTGAAGTGATAAGCGGAAGAATTTAAATAAATGATTTAAAAAACAGTTAATTAAAATTTTGGAGATAATAAGCCATAGATGAAAAGAATGAAAGATTCAAAATTGTGAAGGACTGTACGTGCCGCTGTGCTAAAGACGCAGTTAGAACCAATCCATGGTGGTGAAAAGATTCACAGAATACTGAAGTGCGCAATTAAATCCTTAAAAAAAAGAACCAGTTAAAAATCGGCGGTATGCTACCGGGACTTTTAAATCAAATTTTGTGCCAAACAGGTTTCGAGAGTGAAATGAAAGAATAAAAAGAAGCCTGCACGGAAAAAAAGTGTGATAAATCATTTCCCGGCCACAAAGGAATTTCAAGGCCATGACAAGAACTACGCAGTAAAAACCCTTGAAGAGAATGTGCACATAGATGGGATGATTTATCCGAATCTTTTGAACTATTGGCAGTGGCACTGCACGTACTGTTAGCTTCAAATGCCACGAGTACCCAGGAATTGCCCCGTTTGTCGGTAAGACGTTCTCCATTTACTTTTCCTGAAAAATTTTATTAATATAAATAAAATAAATAAGTAAAAAAAGAAAAAGCATATAAATCAACAAAATTTTGAACCATAAAAAAATGTGAAGATTATGCATGAAAATTTTGAATGTAACTACGTATACAATGTAAAATGAAATAAAAAAATATAATTATAAAAAAAGGGATAGATTGAGAAACAAACAAAAATATTTGCTGTCGAAATTTATTTAGAGAAAATTTAGATTATCAATATTTGATTAAGGTTAGGTTTTCTTTTAGCAAATAAGATTTATAGCAACAACAAAAATAGATAAATAAAACTACTAAATCGAAATAGAAAAATAAATTGAGGTTAGATTTGCTTTGTAAATAAGCATATATATACATATATATGTGTCTGTGTATTGTGTATGTATGTATGTATGTATATATATACAAGATTTTGTTTTTGCATTTTAATGTGGAATTGGTTTTGGAAATAATTGTATATCTGTGCAGTTAATGGTTGAGATCAATTAAAAAGGAAATGAATAAGCTGGGTTCAATGCCATTAATCAAAACTAAAAATGTTATTTAACATTCCCACACCAAATATAAAAATATATCCTCACCTAACCGTTAAGTTAGAAGATTTAGTGAGGAGATAATTAAATATTAATAGTCATGGATATTCATGTCCATGAAATAATTTACTTGGTTTCTATTATCGAAGCCATTGTAATGAAACGTGTCAGTTCGAGTAATGGAAATGGAAACCAGTGCAATGATGCCAATGTTGGCCACGTGTGCTACTGCGCTTGCGTTCGGGCCGCGCACTGGTTGGCCACAGTTGGCGCGCAATTCAAAATTGGAATTAAAAACAATTATTGTAATTTAAATAAATAATTATTTAAAAAACAAGAATGTATATAAATTGAGTGTCCGGATGCAATAAGGGCGCATACAATTTTCTCGTGCGAAAACAAAGTCCTCTGGAGGCTTTGAACAAAAGTTTCGAATTTTAATTTTTGAAGGATATGCCTGGATGTGAAATTTTATTGCGCATCTTTTTTCCTCCAGATAAAAAGTTGTAGCTTCTTTAGTTTATAAATTAAAGCCAAAAAACTGACTTTTAAAAAAAGTCAATTTTAATCCGTTTTTCACTTCAACTCGCGCTCAGTTCGTCAGTTTTTGGAATTTTAAAATAAAATTTTCAGAAAATGCGCTCCAGGGTATCCTTCGATTGATAGAATAAGAGGAATTCAACAAAAAAATTTTGAAAAATTGTTATAAATTTTTTTCCGATGTTCAGCGGGA
>CAKNWT010318833.1:0-15577 GCA_932066315.1 Andricus coriarius
AAGAGAATTCACAATCACCAAATTACAGTTGTCGATGCTGTGACCTTTAATTTGAAAAGGTCTCTGCACAAATGTGTGGAAATACAATGATCGAGCGCGAAGCGCGAGAACCAACAGTCGCGCGCCCTAGGCGCGCTCAAACTTGCGAACGAAGCGAGCCGCGCGCCCAGCGCGCGATGAGAATGTGCAGAATTACGGGTGGATTATACCTAGGGAGTGAGCACAGTATTTGTATGAGAAAGGAGAGGAAGGGCGTCAGGAGCTTTAAGGGAGGATGAGTTGTGGGTGCATGGAGGGTTTTAATAGGTTCTGGCTTCCTAGGGAGAAGAGAATGTGTGAATTGCGCGGGAAGGGGTATGCAAGAGTGGAACACAGACTGGAGGATTGCGAGGGAGTGGAAAGGAGTGAGATAATCATATAGGTATGACTGCATGAAAGAGGGGATAAAAGGGCAGTTGCATTTTTGAAGGGGGTGTTGGATGAGATGCAGAAGAAGAGATGGAAGGAGGAATAGGAATGGAGAGCGAAAGATTGTAAAGAGGAGAGGAAGTAAATATAAACGAAATTGTAAATATTGTAAATAATTAGCAGATGAGTATTAGGTAGTAGCCGTGGAGGCAGAGGTTGGCAATGTGAGGCAAGGTGAAAGATAGGCGTGCGAGCATAGCGTTAAGAGCGAGCGGTCGTAGAATTAGGATGGCATTAAGGTGTGGATGGATGTTAGTTTGCAAGGACTAATTTCAAGACAAATTCACACGCATCTCTATTTCGTATCTTTAAGCATTTTTCGAGTTTCTTGGTAATCTGTTTAGATATTATTTATACATTTAAATGGTTATGGCTATGAGGATCAGAGAACCCGCGTTTCCCGTCACGCCTTACTACACGTTCATTAAATCTCGACCCATCTAAAAAAGTGGAAAGAACTCGCCGAAAAAGATCACTATAAAACAAGACTAAATTGATTGCAAATATAATTTTAATCTGCACAAATAATATTTTTAACGATAGTTACTAAACACATTATTTCGAAAAATGTGAAGCTGTAAAGGTTAAAATAAAACAGGGTCTACGGGAGGAAAAAACAGGTTTAGAATCACTGAATGAATTTAATCATAAACAGTGATAACCAGCGGCTGCATCGGACTTTATTAGAAGTACTCGGATTTGCCTAGACGTTTGGCCAGGGAAGAAGAAAACTGCAGAAAACAACCTCCCGATTTCAGCGGAGTTTTCGATATTCGAGTTTGAAGGCAGACATTCGACTCTCCCCATCGAATGCACATAATCGTCCTTGGCGTCAAATCTCCCGCTCGACATTAGTTAAAACGCAGCGAATATACAACCCGGTCGTACCTCGCAGAAATCTTTCTCTATCTTTTTATGTACTTGACTCTAAATTAAATATTGTTATGCACTTTAATTTCCTTCATATATATTACTAGCGAATATCTGCATAGTTTATAATTTTTTTATCCTAGGCATATACTACCCTAGGTTATAAAATAATCAGCTTTTGTACACCAAAATTTGTTTAGAGGTTGATTCTTCAGAAATGATCTTAATCACTAAGGATTTTTGACAGTCTCTAAAATAAGAATTAATAGTTTACAATTCAAAAGCCCACACAATCTATTTATATTTATTAGTTACGGTATCAGCTGTGCTGCTAGGGTTTATCTTAGAACTTACTTTCACAAAAGTTTTCTAGTTATTTATAACATTTTTGAAAATGGATGTGTGAAAGAGACTCAACTAAGGGGTTTAGTGTTGATACATAGAAATGACTAAATCTTTCGTTAGACTGTAAAGTCATTTGCTCAGTGCATCTAATATACAGAAAAGTATGAGCTCAAATGCCGTTTGAAAAAATATCTATGAAATTGATGTATTAAATTAAATAAACAAAGGATTTATAACTTTATAATAATTTATTTAATGCGAAGCGATCAAATAAGACTTGTTGGAGTTCTTTTATGCGTAAATAAGTATGAGCTAAAAGATTTAAAAAACGAAATATATCTGTAATATGGATGTATCAAATTGAATGAAAAAAGGATTTTTAATTTTATAATAATTAGTTTAATGTGACTCGATCAAATAAGACTTATATGGATTCCTTTTACGTGTCAATGTGGTCAAAAAATATCGTGGAAAACCTGGTCTAAGTTTTCTTACCTTGATAAGGGTGCTGTGTGAGCACCGAAACGTTGGTGAATATTATCCATGCTTTTTCATTGTGATTTCAATGTAATAAAAATAAAAAAGACGAAAGAAATAAAAAAGAGAAGGAAGGGGATTTGGTTGGTTGCCTTCTCATTTTTCTTTCCTCTTTTTTATTTTTGTCCAAAGAAACAAATTCTTATTTTGTTTTCAGGAATTGCAATAGGAGCATTTTGTGGTTTTTGTCCAAATTTTATCGTGAAATTCTTGGTTTATTTTCAGGAATTTATACACTGAAAATATAAAATATAGAAAGAAGAATTTATATAATCTTTTATACTATTGAAATAACTTCTCAATTTATATAACATGTAGCGCTGAAAAATGTATTGTTTTCACCGAAAACTCCATTTAAAAAAATACATCTAATGGGAGAATCAAGAGATAGAGTGGGACTTTACTGGAATTTTGCATCCAATCGTATATCCATAATTAATATGACAATTCTATTATAATTAAAAAATGCTCAAAGGTTTGACAAATTAGGCTTAGAGTACTTTGAAAAAGAAAATTTTTTTCTTCTAACTACAGACTTTCATTCTAATTATTTTACACTAACTTTCGTATTTTAAATATTCTAAGATACAGTTTTTATTCATTCACTAAACCTCGATGAAAAAAATGTCCGCAAAGTCGAATCCTTCGGAAATTCCCCGAGGACGCATTTCAAGTCACGCACGCTGATATCGAATGTAAACACTGAGAATTCTTACCCTCATGATTTTTCATAATAATTGACGTTTCAGAATTTATCGGTGATATATAGCGGGAATTTTCAAATAATGGCAGGTGAAAAGTGGAAGTGGAGTGTGGGAAATGGGAAGTGGGATGTGGGAAAGTTACGTATTCGCCCCTCCAGCATCCCCTAGTAATGAAAATTTGATGTTTAGTAATGAAGCTTCATCATCTAATATAATTTTTTTTTATTTTAAAAATAAATTATATTAACAAAGTTGTCTCGGAATTCAAATCTTCCGCCAAATTATATGTAAATAAGTTTGTTGTAGATGAATTACAACAAACGTTGATCTAATTCACAAAAAACGAGACAGAAATTAAAACATGTACGCTACACTATTAGATATATAATGAAAACACTTATATTTCACATGCAAGTATTTTACTCAAAAAGTGCATGCTCAGTATTGAGAGCCAAATGTAGAAGAATAGAGGAAGGAGTGGGGGGAAGTGGAAAGTGGTAAGGGGTGAGGGGGGGAGGTGAGCATAGATAGGGGAGGTAATGAATAGGGGGCAAGGGAAAAGGGGTTCAGAGGGATCAATGGGAGGGGGAATAAATATATATGCGATAGTTGTAGGAAGTTTTATTATAAGTATGAAAGAAGGGGTAGGGACATAAATAAGAAAGGTTCGGCATAGGAAAGAAGAACAATTGCGGTAGTAATGAGGGCTGGTTGATTGATGGGGGTAGAGAGCATCCTGATCAGACTCGGAGAATTTTCCAAACGGGAATTTGAGGAAATTGGCAAAATTTATTTCAAAAAACGATGCAAGGTATAAAGCTAGTTATTTAACATAAAAGAAATATTCAAATCAGATTGGCATTTCGTATGCTGGTATTTTGGTTTCTCTGAAAGTCAGGTAAATTGCGTTACCCAACCTTCTGCGATCGATGATTTATTTTCGTTGACATTTCCTTTGAATCCGAAATCGATTCTACGTAAAATTTCTCTTTTTATACTGTGATCGGGTTAATTCATACATTTTGTCACAATAACTTTTCGTTTTCGGTTGCACCAAGCATGTTGCATATTTGTTGGGCGATGCCCTCAACAAGCAAAAGGAGGCGAAAGTTAACGGATCGACACATGCTTCTGGTTCCGTCTTTGCTAAATGCCAAAACTGCAGCCAGATGTTGCAGTTCGGACGTATATTACGCACGCATGGGGCCTTTCTTTCCTCTTCTTTTTCCTCTTGATCGGCCCAGCTGCTTTCTGCCAGCTCAGGCCACGCGCCATATTTATCAATGGATCTTTGTATAATAAGCTAATCGGATGTATTATACCGGGCGGGGACGGCTTAAGTACATAGGGACGTAGAAAGATGGATAGAGGGAAAGAAGGAAAGGAACAACACGGGGAATGGGAATGAGCAGCCGTAAAGAGGTGATGGGTGTATTTGAGCGAGCAGAAAACTTCGCCAAGAATAACAATGAGAGGAAGTGAAGGTCCAACGAACGCGCCTTTTACGTAGGATGCTTTCCTTTCTCGATTCCGTGGAACTCTGGCAGATACAATCCATCCCTCCTGCATCCTCTAATCATCGCGGGCAACCCGTTATATCCGTACCAGATAGCACCATTAACTCGTCTACCGATGTCGAGGAACGCCCGTAGCGTTTCCGTGAGTACGACCACATATTCATTGACTGTGAATGAGCTAATAAACGTCCTACCTCCTCGCAGGCAGAGCATCCGCGCTATTATTCCAATCGTTTCAGGTTTACCAAACGGATACTAAAAAGGGGCTCTTATATTTGTTGATACTTTACATGATAGTGTACTGTTAATCCCCCTTTCGAGGAATATTTTCAAGGCATATCGGGGCAAAATTACCCGTGGGAGCAAAGTTGTTAGTGTAAATAAATCCTCTTCTTGCTTATTGAGGGTATAGAACTAGTATTACAAAAAACTGTTTCATATTGAAAAAAATGCACTGATAGTTTATCTCACTTCCTGAGTTTTACTAATATTTGAAAAAAATGAGTCAGTTAAACAATTATTAGATTTGGTACTTACACTCTGACAGAATTATACGCCTGTAGGGTAGCTACCACAGCGCCACCAATTTGGAACTATTGGGACGAAATTTGAAATTCATTTCAATATTAATGAAAAATCTTATAGTAAGCAAATAATTTTGAAATGAAGATTAACAATTTTGAACAAAGGGAATTGATATTAACTGCGTTTTCTCTTAAACATTTCCCAATAATTTCGAGATACCCCATAGTTCGCGTGTCAGATGGCGCTGTTGCCAAAGTCACAGAGATATCCTACAGGCGTATACTTATCTCATTTGCAGAAAAGAGGGTCTTTAATTCTGATTTGAGAATCATCTGCAAGCCGTTACTAAGTCATTTAAAGTACCTTAAAGTATCTCAAAGGCATTGAAGGTATACAGGGACTTTCCTCCTACATATATTCACATACAAAATTTATTATAAATGAATAAATACTTTACTTATTTTATTAAACTTTTTCTCGAAATTTAAAAATCTGCGTTAAACTTTCGTATTTGAAACAAATATAAAATCTAAGATATACAGAATGTTGTGAGCTCACAAGCCAGGCTTGACTCGCACACTAAAGCGTGACAAATCGATTAAAAAATGCCAAAATTGGTCCATTATAGCACCAATAATGAATTTGGGCAATTTTCCACTGGGCCTGTATGCCGAAAGCAAGCAATAAAAAAGAAGACGCAAAATAACTTTAAAAGAATTCATTCTTAATACTTACGTTCAAATAAGTGGACCAGATGAAGTGAGGTTATGTCTCGATGTGGCACGCCGGTATTTAACCTCAATGTGACGTCAGATCTTTGTCACTCTAACACTTTCAGTAAAGAGAAGGAGATAGATGTGCGCACGCGATTTATCCTTAGGATTTGTTGCATTTCTTCGAGCTTTTCACTTATTACGAATTCTAAAAACTGATCGAAAAGCACGACGCACAAATCATTAAAAGAAATGATTGAACAGAGCATTTTCCTCTGCGCATTTCTTCTTTCCCCATTCATATTCTCATTTTAAGAATATTTTACCCTTTTGGTTAAAAGATACTCTTAAGGTAAGAATTTCGCTTACTTTATTAAGAATATTACTAAGAATATGCCTGTAAGAATATGGTACTCTTAACAATAGAACATCGCTTTTTCGGTGTAACTTTCTTAAGCCGATCTACTCTAAGCTCGCCCGAGAAATCATACTTCAATCTATGCTTTGTATGATAACATTATCCTTGTATACCGGTAGTAATTGGAGATTTGTAAATTTTATGTTTCCAGAAAAAACATTACACGTGCGCTTATAGTACTCGCCCATTTTAGATGCGTTTCTCGGAAAGAGGGTTTCCGAAGTTCCACCCCACCGGAAATCTAGATTATTTCTTGATACTTTCTAGACTCAGCTCGTCTAGCGAACGTCTAGGGCAATTTTATGACGGTCGCCTTGTCAAGGGTTCGTCTAGAGTTCGTCTAGCGGTGTCTAGTAAGTTTTACCTGCGACCCTTCTGAGACTAGCATTCGTCTAGTATTATCTAGAAAGGGGTCAATTCTAGATGATGAGCTCCTAGACAATCTCATCTAGAAATCGTCTAGATTTCCGGTAGGGCAACTTCAAAAGTGCCCTAACTTTTGGCTGAACCAAAGCTTCACTAGCCCGCTACTAGAATATTTTTACTTGCTAGCACCACCTGACTGACACAATCTGACGCGACGTTTATGTGTTTGGTCACGCGTTCCTTGTTATATTCGTAAATTAAAAAATTAGATAATGTGTTTGTACTGCAAGAGGAATATAAATTTTGCCCATAAACATACTAGAAACTCGTGATAATTGAAGAGTTCAAGGGTCCGGGAAAATATAACTCCAAATTACGTTAATGTAAAAAATTGTTTTTCCAGATGGAAAATTTCTATCAAAAACTTCAAAGGACTTAATTTGTACACGGAGAAAAATGGAAGGTCAGTTGGGCCATCTAGATTTGCAGACAGACTATATTGCAGGGGAAACTATGGGACAGCCCTTGAAGATCGCTAAAGTGAATATCTCTAGAAGCTTAAAACAAGAGGTTAAAATTGATCTTCTCAGAGTTTCGACCCGGTCATCGGCAACGGTCGACTCAAGCGTCATAGAGAGTTAAACTGATCATCACAAAGGACGGAATTGATTATTATAAAGGGTCGAATCGCTCATCATATATATAATAAAACATTTATTCCTAATATTCTTATGCACTCTAAATTTATTATTTGTTGTGAACATTTGACTTACACATTCAATCCTTTTAAATAAACACGCCAATGGTAACTAATCAGGTCGGCCCTCCGCGATGGGTCATTTGCTCTTCCGTGGATAGTCGAAATGAGTGAAAATAAGATGATGGTATTGACCATCCAGAAAGGATTCCTTGCTTATCTCTGATAGTGAGTCTGGCGTTCTTATAACAGTCAGACTGGTCATGAAATGAGAGACTCTCCGACTATGTCCAAAAAATGCTGGATGGCTCTTTAGGCCTTCTAAAAGAAGGGACTGGCTCTCTAAATTTTGACCCTCTAACTTCGATCATCTATTTTTCTCCGTGTAGAATGTGAATTTATATTTCCTTCAATTTTACATGATTTTCTTCAAGATTTCACAAAAATATTTTTTATTGAGAACGAATCATTTGACGCTACAGGGTTCTACATTATATTATGACAGCCGCTTAAGTATAGCTGGATCATGTAAACTCTGATATAAAAGATTCAGCTACATAAGCCTATAACTTAGGAAGACGATTTAGGATACTTTACGGATAAAATATTCTTGGTCTAGCGATAATACGTAATCATAATGGTTTGCCTAAAGTAGCCATTCCGTATAGTTGTAGCTAAGCGAGCAATGCAATATGATTGGAATAACCGCAGAATTATGCGCGTATCGTCCAATTATTACAATCAGTGTGGTTTTAAAGATCGCAGTTTACCAGAAGTAAAAAGAAAAATTAACATACATGAATTTCTCCATGGTAAAATTTATTATTATTACTTATCAGCATTGACTTTTTAACCGGCTGTTAACTGAAAGGAAATTATCATATTTTGCTGTAACTGAAACTGAATTTCGCTTTTTTCTCAAATTTATTAATTATTTTTACATGTTTTTTTATACTATGATGTAAAAAAATATATTTTCTTGTTTTTGTCCTATAAACAATCATTTGGAATTCTTATGGCTGATGTAAATTTTTTGGATTATTATAGATTTATTTTATTTTCAATTGTATCCCGAAAAACGTTATAATTGACCGAAACTCGATAATGAACTAGAATTTTAGATAAAACAGCTGAACGAATAAAAATAGTAAACAAATTTGCATCGTATTTGCTGAGGTAGTCATTCTGACGTATAAGAAAAAACGCATTCAAAAGTAAAATTTGTTACTCGCACAGGATAATTTTCATCGTGCGCGAATGCTACATGCTTAAGGAAAATTACCTACCATAATATGGGTATAAACAGAATTATTTTCGTATTTGGCTTTGGTTTGAATTTAAAAGAAATTTATGGATTGCGCAAACTTACTATGAAGAATAATTACACATAAAATTTTATTTTCATTCTTCCAGAAAATAACAACGGATATAGGATAAGAGAGGAAATGCTGATGGCCACATCGAAAGCTGTATTTAAATTATCTCAAATCTTTATGCAGATATCGCTCTACCATCTTTTGGGAGTACACATGCGGGAATTATGGTAAACTACGTATTGGGAAAATATAAGACTCTTGTATTCCTTTTATGCACACGTCGAAATATAATATATTCTTGCAGTTTAGATTCTAAAACATGTATTGTAGTACTCGTGATTTTAAGGGTGCACATTTTGACTGATATATTGTAGGGTGAACCGGCTCATCCGCAACTTTATGCTTCACTCTCTAAATATGAATCAGTGAAAAAATTACTGATGAAATAGTAGTTGGAAATTTTACTGATTAGTCAATGATTTCAGACTTATTCACTAACCGATTCAGTAGCAGTAGAGTAACGCATGTGAGAAACATGTAACATCCAAGTTTTACAGTGAATCGTTCTTATTATTATTGTTTTATGGTAATTAAATAACAAGAATAATTTCTTAATAATATTAATTTTTCAAATTTCGGGGTGTAAGTTTGCTGCGGTAACTGCGGGAAATATATAATCTAACTCGAATAAAAAGTAATTAATTATAACGGTTGTGTACAAGACAGTCGGATGTCGAAAGTGAGGCAGTGTATGAGGTTACTTGTCGCTTGGAAGCATCGAAACTTTTCACTTTTATTAATATTTGATTACATTTTAGGGTTTCACGTTTGTTTCACTAAATGAATAAGTAAATTTTCACTGATTGTCAGTGACCTATTTCCAGCTATTTGAATGAGCGAAATTTCACTGACAATTAGTGACATTACACTGATTCACATTTAGAGAGCATAATTCAGACGTCGCACTTCGCGCTCTGATATTTATTCTCTGCACTTGGAATGCTTGAATGAAACTTGATGAAAAACATCTCTTTTAGATCCCAGTATTTGTATGCATCTAAATATTCTGGATTTTCTTCGTAATTCAGTATAGTTAAAGATTAAGTTGTTCACAGCCCTGTAAGCTTTGAGGTACACATGCACATCATGACACTCGTTCTACGGGTTCGAAACAAAATATCCTAGAAGCCTTCTTTAAAACTTCTTACGTTTCTCGCGTCTTTTGGCGTAATGTGGGAATTTTTTATTTTTGCCTATTAATTTCGATAAATAAATTAAAAACGAGGAGTTCTGTCAAAACATGTTTCAAAGAAATGTTGTATGCCTTTTTAAACTTCCAAATTTCTTTAAAAACTTTTCCCCATATTTTGCGTCGTTTGGCTCAAAATTTGTATTTTCGACTTTTTTCATAGTATTTTCGATAAATAAAATCAAAATGACAAGTCCTATCAAAAAAAGGTTTGAATAAATATTGTAGGAATTTTTAAAAGTTGCAATTTAGTCTTGAACTTTTTTCCCTTATCTTAGGCCGTGTGGTTCGAAATTTGAATTTTTTATCTTCTGCATAGTACTTTTGATAAATAATACGAAAACGGCAAGTACTATAAAAAATGGTTACAAAAAAATGTTGCAGGACTTTTTTAAAGCTATAAATAAATAAAAAATCAAATTTAAATTGAAAACAATTTAAACAACAAATTTTTAATTTATTTTTTTTGCAGTTTGAAACTTTTTCTCGCATTTTGCGTCGTTTTGTTCAAAATTGGAATTTTGGATTTTCCCATAGTATTTTCAACAAATAAAACCCAAATGAAAAGCACTATAAAGAAATGGTTCAAACAAATGTTGTAGGACTTTTCAGAAGATGCAATTTGTCGTTGAGACTTTTTTGCTTATCTCCCGTTGTTTGGATCAAAATGTGAATTTTTTATCTTTTTCATAGTATCTTCGAAAAATAAAGCCAAAATGTCAAGTGTTAGAGCTTTAATTCTTCTCTCCACCTTTTTTCATGTATCTGCCGTCGTTTGGCGTAAAATTGGAATATTCGATTTTTGGATAGCATTTTCGATCGATAAAAGCATAACCGTTGGTCAAGTAATGCTGGTTAACGAACTCGATCTTTCTTTTAGGACCTAAAAAAAGTGTGCCAAAGCTCGATCTGATCCGTTCTTCTTTTCGAGAGTTATCGTGTTTATGGACAGACGCAAGGACGGACAGACATACAGACAGACAGATTTTAAGATTAGCGATTGTTCTATTATTTACAAGGCTGTGTTTAGTCGTCCCGGAAAATTGGGGGTTGAAAAGGGTATGAACTAGCCGTCCCGACATTTCGGGACATCTAGCCAAGCTTTTGAAAAATATTTTACAAATGTTAAAATTTATTTTAAAGCGTGCTTGCTGCAGTTTCTTTAGTTATAGCGAATAAAAAGTACATTCGCACGAGATTCTTAGTTTTGGAAATTTTGTTTGATTGTGCAAAAAACTCGTGAACATCTTGACTTGCACAAGTTTGTGGAAGTTTGAGTAATAAATCATATTTTCTAGCACGTGAATAAGATTTATGCAAATTTGAACATAGAGACGATGTTTTTTTTCCTGCACAATAATTTTTGTAAGAATTTTCGATTTTACGGGGAAAAGCAGCTCATATTATTTTATTATAAACCAAGTGCATAATTTCAATACTTTATAATCATTTCGTTTAGAAGTATATTACATCACCAGTAGGGTTATGACAGGTTTTTACAGGGAGATCAATGTTGGCAGGACGAGTTGTACAACCTAACTTGTCTGACCCAAAGAATTACAGGCCAATAACTTGTCTGAATATGCTGTATAAGATATTCACAGCTATCTTAAATTATAGGATTGATCAGACAATCGGACCTGTGTGGCGAGAGATGTATGAACACCGCGGCTCAAAGAAACGCGTAGCAGGATGTCGGTAGATCCTGCTCATCGATAGATGTGTCTTCAAAGACCCAGCATCCTGAAAGCGCTACCTATCGATGGCCTGGATTGACTACCGAAAAGCTTTCGATGCAACCTCCTATAGACTTATCATCTGTCTGTTGGAAAGCTTGAAGGATTATCCACACATAGTGAGTTGCACAGAGAGATTGATACCCATTTAGAAAACTAGATTTACTATCCCGTCTATAAATTATCGTGTAAAAACGAACATCGTTACCTTCCAGAGGGGCGTCTTTCAGGGCGATACCATCATCGCGAGCATAATGTCACTCATGTATTTTATATGGATGACCTGAAGATATATGCTTCTGGTAAAAGCAAACTTCAATGTGCCTTCTATATCAGCAAGAAGTACACACGAGAGATTGGTATGGACTTTGGACTGGACAAGTGTGCCAAGATTCATCTGAAGAAAGGAAAGATTATCCGCGTTCAGAATGACCCTAATGACCCCGAGCTTGTGGATATAAGTGTTATAAGACATCTTGAGACAGGAGAGACCAGTGTAAACGAAGAACGAGCTCACGGCCCTTGATATCGCCACACGTAAGATCATGGATATGCATAAGACCTTGCATATCAATTCCTCCGTTCCACGATTATACATCTCTCGTCGTCAAAGCGGACGCGGTCTTCTGAATCTTCAATGTCTTCATAACCGAATTGCTCTGAGCACAGCTTACGTCGAAGCAAATGGCAGAGAGCCTCTCCTAAAAATGGTAGGGAAACACGAGATGATTTGGCTTGAATTTTGACATTAGAAGTGAGGAAAGTGCATTACTCCATCTAGATGCTTTACTTGTAAACGCCGAAGTAAAGAATGCAGAGCTTGAGAAATTCCACCAACAGCTACTCGAAAAGAAAATGCATAGAAACTTTCACAGAAATGTGATTCCTTGTCGAAAGAGCAAACTTTTGCTTTCCTGAGATCATCAGAACTTAATGCAGGCCTGACATCGTTCTCCATGACTTCGAGAAACAAACTACATTCGTGATCAACTTCTCGGCTCCGGCCGACAACAACATAAGGAAAAGGTTCGCAACCTTAAGGCCATACCCGCCTCCTAAAAGTATTCCAAGGCACTTGCGAGATGGATCCAGAATGCTGTCATCCTTGGGTCCATTCGTGTCCTCAAGACACACAAGGGTTTCCCCCGCCTCTCGTTGTGATTTCATCGTGGCCTGTGGCCACCCATCTCACGGTCGTGAGATGTGGCCATAAATGTGTTTTACCGCGGTTTGACTTGGAGCCGGTGTCACTTTTGGATGGCAGTTGCTCACAGTGGGACCCTGCGGTGGTTGTTTAATCGTTTATATATATATATATATATATATATATATATATTTAAAAAATAAGGTTTAACAACCACCGCAGGATCTCACTGGGAGCAACAGCCATCTAAAAAAATGACACCGGCTCCCAGTAGGACCACGGTAAATCACATTCATGGCCACGTCTCACAACCGTGAGATGAGTGGTCACAGGACACGATGGAATCACAACGACAGACCAGCGAAACCCTCGTGTGTTTTGAGCACTGGAAGCGACCCAAGGATGACAGCTTTCTGCATCCATTTCGCAAGTGCCTTGGCATATTTTTGGCACGTGGGTCTGGATTTAAGGTTACGAACCGGTGATATATATATCCAAAAACCAAAAACACCCAGAGCTTCAGCACGTTTTGATTCAATCGTTGCGAAATCAACGTGCCTACCTCTGGAAAAATGGATATGTACGCGGAGCGCTTCCCCAACCGCTGCTTGATCAAGCTGCAGCCGAAGATGAAGAAGCGACATTAAGACCAACCGCGGAAAGTAGGCACCTTCTGAGAGATGATCACGATTTCAGAACAAGAAGGAACATTAACATGAAAATTCCTCCTAAGCCCCAAGATCTGGCTGAAATGGAAACCTCACTTCATGGAGAAATCTCGCAAGAGTCCGACCTCTGGACCATCAATTGCACAGTCTATGGTGCTGCGAGAGTTTTGGCAGATTCAAATAGAAGGCTCAAACCAACGATGGATCAAATGACCAAAAGACGCTCGCATCAACTGAACAAGAAGATTGGATGGGCAAGACAGAATGCGTCCCGTGTTCAATCTGTGATTGACTACATAACATCTGGTAGACCGTTCACGGAAGGGGTTCGAAAGTTCGCCCAAGAACTGAGGACCTTGAATCACACACTAAACAAGTCAAAGCTGCTGACAATCAAGCAGCATATTGTTGACAAAATACGGCTGTTACCTGACGCAAGGAGGAGAATACAGAAGAGGGAGAGATGGATCAGGGAGAATCAAAAGTTTCTCGCTAAACTATCTCGCCTGTTCAGTGATCACCCTGTTTCTGTCAAAAATCCACGCAAGCCTAACGAGGTACAGACTTTTTGGAGAGAGGTATACTAGATCCCGAAAACACTGAAGTTGAAAGAAGAAACTGCCAATATTGTCCGCTTCAAGGAATTCTGCGACAACCTCATAAAATCTGAGGAGGAATGTCCATCAGTCACTGCCAAAGAGGTGAAAAAAGCACTTAGAGGAACGAAGAACTTTTCCGGTGCTGGACCACATTGTATCAAGAACTTCTGGTGGAAGAAGTTTACTTCTAAACACCAACATTTCGCCCGCATATTCACCTTGTATTTGAAGTCAGAGACGCCTATTCCGCAGCGGCTGGTATTAGGACGCACTATACTCCTACCTCCTGTGGCGACACTAACCAGCGCGAGCATAAGGTCAGTCATGTATTTTATATGGATGACCTGAAGCTCTATGCCTCTGGTAAAGGCAAACTTCAAACTGCCATAAATATCGTCAAGAAGTACACAGGAGAGATTGGGATGGACTTTGGATCGGATAAATGTGCTAACATTCATCTGAACGACGGAAAGATTGTTGGCGTTCCCGAGGACCATGAGCTTTTGGATATAGGTGTTATCAGACATCTTAACACTGGAGAGACCTATACATACCTGGGCTTGCCTCAAAGCCGCATTCAGGACGTAACATCAGTAAAGGAGTCTCTCCGAAGCAAATACAAGCATCTTCTCCTACAGATTTGGTCTTCAAATCTGTCAGCGTTGAACAAGATATCTGGGACTAACATGCTTGCTGTCCCGGTTCTACCCTACTCGTTTGGGGTGGTTCAATGGACGAAGAACGAACTTAAGGCCCTTGATGTCACCACACGTAAGATCATGTATATGCATAAAAGCTTGCATATCAATTCGTCCGTTCCGCGATTATACATTTCACACCGTCAAGGCGGACGCGGACTTCTGAATCTCCTGTGTCTTCATAACCGAATAGTTCTAAGTACAGCTTATATCGTAGCTAATGGCAGAGATCCTCTCTTAAGAATGGTCAGGAACCACGAGATGATTGGCAAAGGAGCGTTCCTTTACGAAGCGGCCGAAAGCCTTGGCCTGAATTTTAACATCAGAAGTGAAAAAGTGCATTACTCCATCTAGATGCTTCACTTCTGAAAGCCGAAGTGAAGAAAGCAGAAGTTCTAAACTTCCATCAAGAGCTACTCGAAAAGAAAATGCACGGAAATTTTCACAGAAATGTAGAAAAACAGTCCTTGTCGAAGGAGCAAACTTTTGCTTTCCTCAGATCATCAGAGCTTAATTCAGGTACAGAGGGTTTTATTTTCGCAAGCCAAGACGGTGTCATTTCCACCTTAGCATACCGTGACCGCATTTTATGTCAAGAAGTTCCGAGCGATAGGTGCAGAGCGTGTCATGCACACGTTGAGTACCTGGAACACATACTATCAGCGTGTCCCACCCACGCAGGAATGACGTACATCTACAGACATAATGCGGCCCTAAGAGTCCTTTATTACCATCTTTGTCGCTCTTATGGTGCTGGCCGCGACCCTGCCCTGCGGAACGCTCCAAGGGAGATAGTTCTCCAAGATTTCGAGAAACGAGCTATATTCGTGTTCGAATTCTCGGCCCCGTCAGAATAAAACATCACTGTCAAGGAGAAAGAAAAGGAGGAGAGGTATCAAGACCTTAAAAGGGAGCTGCGAAGACTGTACCCAAAATATTCGGTACAAGTAATTGTCCTTGTGATAGGTGCTCTCGGGGGTGCGAAACTATCACTGGTTCGTAACCTT
>CAKNWT010318842.1:0-10762 GCA_932066315.1 Andricus coriarius
AAAACTTATGTATTTCATGAAGCGGAATCTGAATCTGTGATAAAAAATTGGGGTTCCCATTTGAAATTACAAAGTTACCCCCACCCCTGCCTCCTGTGGGGGTGGGGGTGGGGTAAATTTTAACAAATCTTTTTTCCCCCTCGAAAATAAAAAGTTTTTATTCCAGACATTTTTTCCGTAGGATGCGTATTTTTTGAGATATTTCGTTGTCTCAAGTTAAAAAAAACACCCTGTATATAAGATAGTCAGGAATCGGTGGGATACAAAATTTACGCGGAATTACTTAGAAAGAGGTTGGAAACACAAGTAAAAGAAAAGCGAAGAATACCGTACAACCAAATGAGTTTTAGAAAAGGGATGGGGACTACAGACAACATCTATACGTACTCAACCATTTAGTCGATAGGAACCTAGGGCGTATAAGAGAAAAATTAGTCCCACTGTTTGTATATTTTAAGGTAACATTTAACTCAGTTAACAGGAGGGTGTTATGGATAGCCATGAAAAATGGAGAAGTAGACGAAGATTTTAGAAACGATAAAAGGTACATTGTGGAAAATAAGATAAGGGTGAAGATAGGAGAAAAGGAAGGAAAGGAATTCTGGACGGGAAGAAGGCTCAGGCAAGGGTGCACGTTGAGTCCACTTCTTTTCAGTGTTTTTCTAGGAGACTTCGAGAAGAAGATGAAGTGGAAAGGAAAAGGGGGGGATAACATTATAAAGAGGCAAAGTGTATTCACTAGCATATGCAGATGACCTAGTGCTAGTAGCGGGTAATGAAAGAGGAATGAATCTGATGGTGAGAGTGTTCGAAGAGTATGCGAAATTAAAGGGTCTAACAGTAAACGTGAATAAGACTGAGATGATGTGTTTTAACAATAAAAATCATAGATTAGAATATGAATCAAAGCTAAATAGCGTCATGCTAGAGTTTTTTGAGGAGTTTTGCTACCTAGGATTTTGATGTGAAACAAGAGGAGAAAGCGAGCTGCAGGTGAGGAAGAGATTGGAATGCACGAGTAAAGTGATGGGACAAGTTTGGGGTAGAGGTAAAAGCAGGTTCAAGAACGAGTGGTTGATGGGAGTGTGGATACTCGATGTGATATTATGGTCAGTATTAAGCTGTGGAGTAGAAATTTTGGGTTGGAAAGAGCATGAGAGTGTGGAAAGTCTGCATGAGAGATTTTTTAGATGGGTCATGGGAGTGGGTGGGAGCTACCCAGGTTATATTTTGAGGAAAGAAATAGGACAAGAGAAAAGAATTGTCAGGCAACTGAAAAGAGACTGCAATTTTGAAGAAAAACTAAGAATGGCAGAGGAAAGCAGAATTAAACAAGCGTGTGCAGGGGAGGTTATACATAAAGAGAGGAGGGGTAACATGGGATGTTCGACGTGGGAACAGAAGAGATATAAAATGAGATTCAAATGTGGTATACAAGTGATAGGTAGGGATTGGCAGGAAATGGAGGAAGAGAAAACGGCAAGGCAAGGAGAGGAAAGATGGAAGAAAATTTTTAAGTCAAGGTAAAACAGCTGGTATCGAATGGTTAAGATGCAGGAGCAACCAGAGTACCTGAAAAAGATTAAAAAAGAGAGCACATCAAATAGAGTAGCGCGCTATGAGAACGTTCACGCGCAGCGAGCAGATTTTTGGAATAATATTAATGATTAGGGGAAAGATTATGTTATTGAAGTTATAAATCACCAAATAGACGGAAGTTGAGAAATAGTGCCTCATAAATTACAGGGCTTCTAATTAATTTAATTGTAAACACTTCAAATTCAGAAGCGTTTTGATGCTTTGATTTTGTGTTTGAGTATTTAATACTTAAATTGATTAATTTTCTTGGTTTAAAAGTTTTAGATTTTAATTAACAGTTAAAGTGTTTGCTAGCCTGTGAAATATCAAACACTTGTTTTTTTTTGTTTTTTTAGAAACCAGTCTTACATATTTATATTGGGAATTTAAGTGGAAATAAAAATATTTTCGTACGCAAATCATGATAAGTATTATTTAATAATTTTTTATTCGTAAATCGTAAATCATTTAATGATTAAATAGAGTTAATCAGATAAACATTTCATAACATTTGACGTCAGCATACTTTTATTGTATAAGTAAGCATACATTACGTAATTCTCCTGTACAGTTTCCAAGCCTGCCTTAGTAACAAATATTGTTTCCCAGATAAAAAATAAGGTATATGCGGAACTTGAATATTAATAATTTCAAGAATTAAAGATAAATATTCACACTGGTGAAAAAATTTGATAACATTTAATTAAACCAGCTAACCTTATTTTCTTGTAACGTAATCATTTTTAAATTAACTTTATATATTTCCAATCGTCATTAATATTGTGGAATGATATAATGATATTTGATATTTCGTGGAATCATTTTAAATATTTTGAAAACCGTTGTGATACTTTGAAATTCCTTGAAATCTTTTTAATGAAATCTCTTGAAATCTCTTAAAAAATGAATACGGGATCAAATTTCGATAATTCAGAATTGCTAATCCAATGTGGCGAATCAAACTTTGGAAAAATACAATAAATTGGCGGCTTTTAATGAGAGTTGTTACTACGTGTTTTTTCGGTTCACTGAAAAAAAATCTGATGTTCATATTCAAAAATCCATTAGCCATTGTCATATGGAACTAGCAACGTCAAGACAACCCTCTAGTACCAATATTCATAATCGCCAAATTGGATCAGCCTTTTAGAAATTTCGAATTTTGACCTTGAATTCGTATTCAGCACCCCAAATAACCACCTGGTACCAATTTTCATCCAAATCCGCAAATTCTTTGGATTTCTCAAAATTGTTGAGGTTACCCTGCTAAAATTTCCGGACAAAGTTAGAAAAAAATTCCGGATTTGAACATTTGTCTTCAATTGTCCAAAAATGGATGCGATTTTTGTCTTCCGGATTCCATTCGGTTGTGTCCGAAATTTATACGGCCGAAGGAGCACGAAAATAAATCCGAAAATCATCCGGTAGAATCCGAAAGTTGAACAGTCTGACAGATTCGATTAGTCCGGGTTAAATCCGGTGAAGTCCGAAATTTGTACGATTTAAGAAATCCGATAATTCCGGATCTCGTCCGGTTAAATCCGAAATTTGTAGGAAGTTGGGAATGCGATTAATCCGGATCTCACCCGGTGAAGAAAGATATTTGTCTTTTCTGACGTATGCGATTAATTTGGATCTTATCCGCATTTGTCCGATATTTATCTAGTTATTCACGAACGCAATAAATCCTAATCTTCTCCGGTACAGCAAACTGAATCCATCCAATTAAATTCGATACAGTTATTGATTCTTCATCCACATCATCGTCGATCCCATCATCATTCCCATCAACTGTTCCTTCCACATCATCTTCAGTTCCATCATCATTCCCATCAACAGCTTCTTTTTCGACATCCTCGTCAATTCTATCATCATTCCCATCAACTGTTCCTTCCACATCATGCTCAATTCCATCATCATTCCCTTCAACTGCTTCTTTTTCCACATCGTCGTCAATTCTATCATCATTTTCATCAACTGTTCCTTCCACATCGTCATCGAATCCATCATCATTCCCATCAAATGCTTCTTCTTCCAAGAGTGCATTAGTTTCACTTTCATGAACATATTCATTTTCTATCGGCACCATATAATTATCTTCATCCTTGTTCAAAAGCTTAATAGTATCCTCATCATTTTCCATGTAAATGTTATCGCCATTGAAATTCTCATTGTTTTTGTCTGTTTCCGAATTTTCATTATCGCTTTTGTGGTTTTTTCTCGACGCCCTACCCAAAAACGAAAGCAAAATATTTAATTTTTTTCATACTCCCTGCCCGAGTGCAACACTAATAACTTTCCTTCAAAAAATATAATAAAAAAGCTTGAAGGAAAATACGAAAAAAACTCGTACTACTTTTGAAAATTAGTGACAAATGCGTCCTCATAATTGAAAAAAATTACATGTATCTTTCAGTACTACCAAACAATGTTGATATCCAACCATTCTTAATGTTATAAGAGAGCTAAAACGGAAACGTGTAAATACTTCCATACACTCAGCTTAAAAAATATCTCGAAAACAGGCACTACCGGAGAAATGTTTACTTTATCTAAAACTTGAATACGTTGAGTTTAAATTACGATCATATTGTAAATTTAACCGAAATGATTTTCCGTTTCCTCTTTAATTTCACCGAATTATAACTTAAACGTGCGGATTAATTTCGAATAGGATCGGACTATTTCCGGATTCGATGTTTTTGATCGGACAGATTTCTGATTCAATCGAACGATTTTCCGTTTTCACCTATATTTTACCAAATTACAATTTGAATTGCGGATCAATTTCGGTAAGAATCGGAATATTTCCGGAGTCGGTGTTTTTAACCGAAAAATTTTTTAATTTAAGCTGACAATTTTCCGTTTTCACTTTAATTTCACCGTATGACAACTAAAACCTGCGGATTAATTTCGGATAAAATCAGACTATTTGCGGAGTCGATGTTATTGACCGGACGAATTTCGGATTTGAGGGGACGATTTTCTATTTTCACGTTAATTTGACTGAATGAAAACTCAGACCTGCGGAATAAGATCGGCTAGAATCGGACTATTTCCGTAGTCGATGTTTTTGATCTGACGAATTCCGGATATAAGCAGACAGTTTTCAGGTTTTACTTTAATTTCACCGAATAACATCTCAAACCGGCGTAATAATTTCGGTTAGAATCGGACTATTTCCGGAGTCGATGTTTTTGACCGGGGGGATTTCAAATTTAAGCGGACGATACGCTCGAAAAAATTAGGATTAGACAGGCCCACGTGAAAAAAATTCCCGAAATGTACTCCACGGAAATTCTCCCGCGGTTACGAGGAAGATCTGTCATTATACATAAACTTACGGATGCACCAAGTGTAAATGATACATCTTCCTCGAGCAAGTTAAGTTTCAAATGAAGAAGACTCCACCTATTATTCTTATGATCCTTCGTTGCACAACAACTTCCAAGTGTATCAGGTCTAAAAAAAATATCTTCCTCGAGGAAGTTAAGTTCTAAATAAAGATTGGTTACACACAAACCTTCGTTTGCCATGACCCGTCATTGGACTACAACTTCCAATGGCACCAGGTTTTAAAAATACATCTCCTTCGAGGAATTTAGGAACTAAATGAATATTGGCCGCACTCAACCCATTTTTCTCATGGCGCGTCATTGTATAACAACTTTCGAGTACACCAGGACTAAAAACTACTTCTTCGTCAAGGAAGTTAAGTTCTAAATAAATATTGGCCACACCCAAGCCTTTTTGCTCTTGACCCGTCGAAACGACTTTTTCAAATGCGCATGTACCGAAAAGCACGGGTCTATTTAAAATCCATCAATTCTATCAATAATAACACACATAATTACCCGTGATTTTCTGTACATGCACACTTAAAAAAGTCGCGATCCGTTAGCATGATGGGGGGGAATCCCGAGTCTCTATTATGTTTGATAACTACATAACCTATAAATCAGTAGATGTATTTCTTCTGGCGGGGGGCTCGGCCCCCCAAACCCTCTGTTGTCCGCCCCACTACCCCTTATTACGATCTTAAAACAAAAGCTAGTATGAGTAATACGTGCGAGGCCGCCGATTGCCATCGTGTGCCCAACCCCGCATTCGTGGGAAATCGGCGACTTCCCGCACTCGTTGTTCAATATACTATTTTATAGCTGATAATGTCGTATTATAATAGCTTGTCCAAGTAACCGTTGGAGTGCAACCAATAGCTATTTAGAACTTATCTTCTTGGAGGGAAATGTATTTTGTTCAACTGGTGCACTCGGAAGATGTTGTACAGTGACGGTTCGTCCCAGTAACCATTGGGGTGAGACCAGATCTTTGAACATAACTTTCTTGAGAAAAATATATTTTTTAGACCTAGTACAATTCACACTTGTTGTACAATGACGGGTCATGAGAAAAATGGATGGGGTTGTGGCCAATCTTCATTTAGAATTTAACATCCGCGATTAAAGGTATTTTTTACACTTGGTATATTTGGAAGTTATTGTGCAATGACGGGTCATGAGAAAAAAGGTTTTGGTGTGGCCAATCTTCATTCAGAACTCAACTTCTTCGAGGAAGATTTAGTTTTTACAACTGGTGCAGTCGAAATTTATTGTGCAATGAATGATAATAAGAAAAGTAGTTGGGGTGCGGGCAATCTTCATTTGGAACTTAACTTCCTCCAGGAAGATGTATCATTTACATCTGGTGCATTCGGAAGTTTATTTATAATGACGGATCTTCCTAGTAGATGCGAGAGGGCGACCAATCTCTATTTTAGAGTCAACTTTCTCGAGGATGATGTATTTTGTATACCTTGCGCAAACGGAAGGTGTTGGGACGGCGACCGAAACCTCCGGTAGTCGACGGGGAGTTGAGGGAATGATAGTATAGTGTTTTCTTGGAACTTTATGGGTCCATTACAGGCTGCAATTTGCAGACAGAAATTTAGTGGAATTTTCACGGAAAGTCAACGAAATTTCTAACTAGAATTTCCGTACAATATTTGTGGAATACTTTTCGGGGAATCTTTTCACGTGGGGGACTATTTCCCATTTTTAGTTTAAGGAAAATAATTTCAGGTTTTGAATTCCGGACTAATTTCGGATCAAGTCGGACTCTTTCCGGAGTCGCAATTTACGGTCCGGACAGATTCTGAAAATAATCAGACAAATTTCTGACTATTTGATCTCGATGGCTGCGCGTGTTTATGCACTCTTGGTTCATGTTTAGAAACTGGTGAGTCAGCAGTCTTCAAAGGTTTTAGTTCCTCTGAGTTTCGAAATTAGCAATTAAATCGCACAAATAAAATGTTTCTTTTTATATTTGAGTCTGAAATTTTTAGAAACTGTTCGTAGGAAATTCGAACTGCTCGTAAAAAATATCAAAATTTATCAATACATTTCTCAGCGAAATAAGGATTCAGTAATTCATTTTTTTTATCTCGTATCCAAGACCTACCTACAGGTTCGTGACTCTTTTACGGATACATTTTTTCCTTATTCTTCTGATTTATGAAATATAAATATCCCCGAATGTCGAGGGGGAGCCTGATATATAGTCCACGAGATAAAAATTCAGCATAATCATTAGTTACACTTTTAACCGAATTCTTCAATAATACACAATTCAGTTTTTCTTCTACTTGAGCAGAATGCGGATCGTTTCCACTTTGGTCTTCACTTTGACAATCATCCTCAATTCTATTGGTGAATATAAAAATATAATAATATATCTATGATTTCAAGTAAATTTTTAAACTTTCCACAAATAAAAATTTGTCAAACAATTCCTTCCAATGTCCATTTGAGTTTCTTTTCGGATTTTATCTGAATAGCTTTTGCTTGTTACTTTATCGACCCTAGTTCAATTATCATGAGTAAACATCTTCATACATTTAAACGCCCTGGCTTTTTTTGGAAATCACCAAAAAATTATTTGAGTTGAATACTTATAAAATTATTAGGTCTTGATGGGCTAACCGGCACCCGATTAGTGCCTAAAAATACCGTCTAGATTAGAGGGTCAAGACAATGCCCTAACTGGACGCAAATCTGCCCCGATAATTTTCTGCACGGGTAAAGCTCACATTATCAGTGAATATTGTTAACCCTCATATGACGGTTTTTTGTAACAACATAAGAATTGTAAAATTAAAAATATGCAATATAATAATTCTGAGGTGTATAATTTAACGAAAAATAAATACTCAAGATATTTTAAACAGTAAATACATATTCTCTTATCAATCAAAGTAAAGTTTGAGGTAAAACCCAATTTAAACTTCTTGCTTCTGGAAATACATACGGTGTCCTTGTAAATACTTAGAATGTTTGCCAAAGACTTTTCCATCTGTGTTCACTAAAACTATTTTTTATTGATACTCTTTATGGCACCTATTCTAAAACAGAAAATACATTTTACCACTATTTTTCTAACCAAAACGCACCAGTTGATATGAAAAATTGATATAAAAATCAGCAAATCCGGGCGTTATTTATAATACCCACCATATCCCCCATTGTCACACAGTGCGGCAAAGCGACAAAGTTTGTTCCACATCAGCCTCGTAACTATATTCCAAAAAAATTATGACAACGGATTTTTTAAGATAAATATTACCTTAGCAGGATATAAACTGTCTGTTATTGCCTTTTCGCGAGGGTAAACAGTAAATATCCACGTAAGTTGAGAGTAACTGTCGCTAAAATCAGGCACAAAGCATTATCTACAGTTTCCTTAGTTTGCCCGGTAAGAAGGCTTGCACTGAAAAGTATTTGAAAATTTCCGGTTCAATGGTGACCTGACAAATATTGAATCCTTTTCGATACAGTTTTTGTCCTCGCGTTTTGAATCCCCGTAGCAGGAAAAGTTACCTCTTGAACTGAATCCCTTTCTGTAGGATGAAATAGAAGTCCAATACTTTTCTGCATCTCCCTCTTGCTTCTATCTATTGTGCTCCGAGGCAAAAGCTCTGGATACCTATGTGGGCCGCCAAACAGAAGAGAATATAAGGTCAACCACCATTTATACATGGACGACCTTAAACTCTTTGCTTCCTCGGAAGAGGACCTCAACATCCTTGTGGAGGCCCGTCAACAGCCGCCGCTCTGTGTCCTTGTAAATTCTTTTCGGCCGGTAATTCTTTACTGTTATGAGTATAGGAAGGATTTCTATTCTGGACTGGACTCCGTACAGTGCGCTAGAGGAGTCACACCGTCAACAAGCTGTAATCTCTTTAGTTGCCTAAGGTAGCTGATACCGCGTTTGCACTTGAATCAATAACATAATTTCATTCTCCAATTTTTTTTACAAAGCCAGTTCAGTAATGAATACCTTGACTACCAACACTAAAGACCCAATCTTTCACTTACAGTTTTCTCAGTGAGGCTTAAGTTTACATATGAGATAGAAACTAACAATTCCATTTCCTATTTAAATGTCAATATTATCAAAACTGATGATGGCACTATTATAACGGATTGGTAAAGAAAGGATACTTCTGCTTTTTTAAAAAAAAGTAGCGTTATAGCCACAAGCTGTTCATGATATATCAACATACATTTGAAAAAATGTAATTCTCTATTCTTTTTTGCAGAGTTCAGTTCACAGTTTGAATGTTTACCTAATGGAGACCCTATTCATGGTGTTCCTCGCTGCGAACCTTCTTCTTCTAATCCCGAAAACCATCATTCTCCTAAGAGGTCACTTCCTACTGCCGAGCCTTCTGCTCGTGTCAGGTCCAGGTCTCCTCTTCCAAGGCCTCGTCTTCCTGCCAAGTTATTTACTCTTCCTACTAGACTTCCTTCTGCTGACGGATCGGGATGTGGACTTGAGGAACTTAGATTTATTCGGCTTATTCCCTACAGGAATCGTCAGCGGGTATACGAGCTTCGAAGATACACTTTTCCTCACACTAAAGAAATTAAAGTACTCGTGAGAAAAGATGTGCGTGGACCTTTGCCAACCCAAGAACAAATTGTATTATCAACACTCGATGGTGACGTCTTTGCAATATTGGAGAGTTGTGATGTTCTTGCTGGAATATATAATAATAAAAATGTTAAAAGACGGGTGAAAGTCAACGTGGAAAGTGGCAGGATTACCGAATTAACCTCAGAAGAATGTGCTGAAATTCCTGTAGGCAACCGTCGCCAGATCAGTTTATATTTTAAAATTCAGCGTGTAACCCCGAATGTAAGCCGCGATCCTCCACACCTTTAATTCGATTACTAAAGAAAATAACACTAAAATATAATATTTTCTATGATCCAAAATCTGATAAAAGTGTTGCTGAAATTCTTCGTCAATGTTGCAGCTAGTCTTTTTGAGAAACAAATAAATAAATTTTTCTTTTTATTCCCTCACGAATACACTTACGTCGATTGAAAGATACTCAGTTAACTATTGCTATAGAAGTAATATCACCACATCATTAAATTAGCTGTCTACAACTTTTTGTTTTAACGCCGTCAAAAGGTCTGTAACAGATAATCACCTCACGTGTTATACCTGGACACGACAGAATACTAAATTATTAATCATTACGATTCACCATAAATGTAGTTTCACTTAAACTTCATTAAAAATGTATCAGTGCTGAAAATATAACGTATTACAACGTGAAAGTATTCTTAGTCGAAATAATAAAAGAAGGCCTGTAAAAGTAGATAGTATTTCAGAATAAATTATTTGAAATATGCATTCATTCATTCACTTTTTCCAAATTGAAGCTCCCATTTTCATCATTAGACATTTTTTTATTTAAACTTTAGTAACTAAACCATTTTTTGTTAAAACGTTTAGAGACGTAACTACTTGGAATTTAACAATATTTGATTGTTGATGAAAAACTGGAAGATTTTGATAAAAAGAACTTTTTAATTTTGCGGTTTTATATCATAATTCTTTTTAATTCTATAATTAAATAATAGCAAATGTAAAGTAATTTCACGCATTTCGACTTTCCCATTTAATATGAGTCTATCTGCTGACAGCGCCGTGTATGTCTCAAGCTTACAATCTAAATTTTAAAATAGTATCTCATTATTAGGTCTTTAAAATAACACTTATTCAAATGAGAAGACTTTCAGTTATTAATAAATTATTGTTATAAAATTTTAAGAATTTTAATGTTCATTTTAAATTCTTGAAATTTGACAGAGTTCTAGTTTTAATGCTTTGAAGT
>CAKNWT010318847.1:0-14706 GCA_932066315.1 Andricus coriarius
GCGGTGGTTGTTTAACCTTATTTCTTAATTATATATATATAAATAACTGAATGCCTGTATATGTCTGACAAGGGGGGTTAGGTTGGTGTCCAGCGCCGATTTTTTTGTTACTTTGCAGGTGAAAAGAGGATCCCAGATTATGATAAAAAAATACAAAAATTTGTCAAACGTTCTAATTTAGGGGTTGAAATCACCCCTTCTACATTTTTTAGTCTTTCAGTGTTTTAAGAGGTAACCTTGTTTTTTGTTTATTGTTTTCACACAAAATTGTGCTAATTGATGCTGTATTACAATATTAGCGTGCGTTGTAAAAACATTTTCCCTCTAGAGTATCATTATTTAGAAAATCTACCCCTAGAATGCTTCGCCATATGACATATATGTAGTTTAAGATTTTGGACTTTGTTGCTGCAAAAATCTTGTTTGGATAATAATTTCTATTAAGAACCATCAGTGTTATTGTAAATCACCCCTAAATTACGTGTCTTCCACCCCTATAATATTATCAATAAATAAGAAATATATTAATATAACATTTCTGTAAGTAAAGGATTGAAATATTTGGTTTGGACAATCAATAGTAATATAACTGATTTTTTGTTAACGATGGCACTTGTTCTTATATTAATTAACCCTTTTTATGTAAAAAACTCCCATAAATAACTTTGTATATGTTTTGTTTAGCAGGAAATTTTAATGATTATACATATAACAGAACTGTTTAAAAAATTTTTATTTAGGTTCAGGCATGTACATATTTCCGTTGAAGAATTGCACACACATACACTTACCCTTACACATATCGTTTTTATATAACAAGGGTTTATTAATATAAGAACAAGAGCCATCATCTTACAAAAAATGGTGGACAATACGTGATTTAGGGGTGATTTAGAATTACACTGATGATTCTTAATAGAATTCAATATCAAAACAAGATGTTTGCACCAACAAAGTCCAAAATCTTAAACTACATGTATGTCATATGGAGAAGCTTTCTAGGGGTAGATTTTCTAAATGATGATACTCTAGAGGGTAAATGTTTTTACAACTCACGCTAATATTGTAATACAGCCTCAATCGGAACAATTTTGTGTAAAAACAATAAGCAAAAAACAATGTTACCTCTTAAAACACTGAAAGACTCAAAAATGTAGAAAGGGTGATTTCAACCCCTAAGTGTGAACGTTTGCACACATTTTTTTATTTTTTTACCATAGTCTGTGATCCTCTTTTCACCTGCAAAGTAACAAAAAAATCGGCGTCGGACATCAACCTAACCCCCCTTGTGAGTTCCGAAAAGGCGAACACACCCTTGTAACTATACTAGATACAAATTTTGTAGGGTGTCATAAATTCGTCCTGCGATTTTTTTTCTGATACTTTGAAGGTGCTTGCGAATTTTTTTTTTACCTTTTTAGGGTTTCGTAGGAAACCCTTATAACCCTGTACCAGCGTCTGTCCGTTCCTTAAATCGCCTGAAAAAAAAACGCTATTAAAGTCACGACCCTAAGGTTTTGTATTCATTCCATAAAGTGACCACTGCGAAGCGTAGCAAAATACTGTGAATCTTAGAAACAATCTTTTTCTTATTTATTTATTTCTACATTTTTAACAAAGAATTATTTGGGAGGAAAGAGTAAGTGATTGGAAAATTGAGAGATGAGAAGACCCCTACGCTGGAAGCTTTTCTTTTCATTCGATTTTCTACGGGGATGGCGCAAATTGAAGCTCTTTCCATATAGAATTGAGATATAAAAAAAAAATTTGCAATTTAAAATTTTTCTTTTTTTTATATCAGTGGTCAGCAAATAAGAAGAATGAGCAAAATTTGATTATTTATACACATATGCTGGAAACTTTTCTTGTAGAACCTATTTTCTGCAAGGATGGCGCGAATTAAAGCTCTTGATATGTAAAATTGAGATATAGAATCAAATTTGCTATTTACATTTTTCTTTTTTTCATATCAGTGTTCACAAAATAAGAAAAATTAGTACAGTTTGATTATTTAGATGCCTATGCTGGAAGCTTTTCTTTTTGTCTGATTTTCTTCGAAGATGGCTCAAATTGAAGCATGTAGAATTGAGATAAAAAATCAAATTTGCTATTTTACATTTTTTTTATATATTTGTGGTTAACAAATAAGAAAAATGAAGAAAATTTGGCTGATTTTTTGTTGATATTTTGAACATGTGGGAGAAAAAAAAAATTAATTTGTTATTTCAATGGAATGATTTATTCTTATTGCGAATAAAATTTTTTATCGTATGAAAAAAACTGTTGCAAATTGTATACTTTTGTTCAGTTGTTATGTAGTGCGTTTAAGTAAACAATATCCAATATTTTGCAACCACAGGAACAAAAATAATCAAATTATTCATGGCAAGTTTACTTAATTTCAATTTTTTAATTTTTATCGTTTCGTTAATTTCCGTGTAACTTTTAAAAAATATGTAAGGATTTCCTACTGCCCGGGAAACGCCTAATCAATTTTTGCTGGTCCCTCATGAAAACTAGTGGAGTAGGGTGGTCTGAAAAAGGGTTTTATTGAAAAGTAAGAACACTTTTCGATTTTTTAAAAATACAAGACAAATAATTAAGTTTGATCCCTAAAAGAACTCAATCTGATGATTCTACGCCAAACAAATTTTTGCTGGTCCCTCATGAAAACTAGTGGAGTAGGGTGGTCTGAAAAAGGGTTTCATTGAAAAGTAAGAACACTTTTCGATTTTTCAAAAATACAAGACAAATAATTAAGTTTGATTCCTAAAAGAACTCGATCTGATGATTCTATGTGCTGAATCAAAAATGTTCAAGTTAGAAACTGCAATAAAGTCGAAAAATGATCTTTATCTTTGAATGTATTGTTTTATTCGTAGCAACAAACTTATCAAACATGAGTGAGATGATCACTTAGAACATCTATTACAGCTATAAAAAAAATGAAAAATATTTTTTTGAGTTTTTAACGTCTATAGGCAATTGAAAATTATTGATTTTATGTAAGGATTAAACATTTTCATTCGGCATTACCTTTCTAAGCATAATATTGCCAGCAGTTTCAGCAGTAATGTAAATAACTATGACAATAATCAAGGAAAATTATTGAAAACCAGAGTCGTGCGGTTTTCATGTTTAAGATCATTTTATTTCTTAAGAAAACAATATATTTAGGGTGAGGAGGGGCAGCGCCGACCAGTTAACACTCAATGATTTTTTTGAAGTTAATAAGATGTAGAATTGATTAATTTTTTTTTAAATTTCGAGTCCTAAATTATTGTATATCATATTTCTATACGTAATTATTACATGAATAAATCAATGATTTAATAATTTACTTATTTCTAACAAGCTGCATTTCGTCAGCTTTGCCCCACACCGGAGGGCAAAGCCGACCGCAGCTTTTTATAAAAATCAAAACATTTGAAGATGGGAAAACATAATGGTTCTCGTCGGTGGTATTTTATGTACTGGAAAAATTACCTTCAAACATATTCAGCAACAAGAATAAGTTATTTTTAATCAAAATAGTGATAGCTGTATTATAACCTCTTATTCGTTGACGTTTCACTAGATACGGCTACAGGCAATGGTTTCTACCGTACCGACCGTATTGAACATAATAATATTCAATAGTTTCTTGCATGTAGCCCAGAAGATAAGTGGCTCTTCTACATTACGATCACTTATCATAACCTAAGAACTTTTGAACTATTATTTTCGTCGTGCTTGCCCCCCTGGTGAGGCCTCAATTATTTACGATATTTAAGATACTTTGGACTTGAATTACGTTCAATGATTATAATAAAATAATGTGATATTATTTTATTTGTCAAAATAACAAATTTTCATAATGTAAGTATTGCTATTAATGTTGAAAACTTTATATTTTTGCCAGCGAATCTTCCATTCTTTCGTTGTCAAAACTGTTTTCTGCATAATTTTTCTTTTACAGCGTCGATCTTCAAGCTTTTAGTAAGTCACACTATCTCTTTAATAAAATAGATTTATTTAATGCAAAGTAGAATTAAAATTGGTAAATAATAGCGATGTTATAAGCAAAGTCGCCTTTGCCCCACTGGTCGGCGCTGCCCCTCCTTACCCTGCCACACTTGTATATAAATGGATGTGATGTACATGAAGGTTTCATTTATAATTGTTAATAATAATCTTAGCATTGTTTTAAGGTCGCGGTTTGGTTGAAATTACTTCAACCTAAAAGTGCGAATACCAAAAACATTTTTCTTGATTTTGTATCTGCGATATCTTACAATTATTTTCCGATAAAGAGCAAAATCGTTGACACGGCCGTTTTTGAAAAAATTCATTACAATCTTAAAAATCGAAAACAAGGCGAGATATGAAATACAGTCAGAACAGCAAAATAATTCCTAAGAAAAATGTCTACAAAAATACCCTTTTGCTATATCATAATCCCACTTCGTTTTTTTTGAATAACTTAATCATTCGATTTTAAGATGTAAAAACCCAGGCGAAAAATTTATAGTAGGAAATCTTATGTATAATTTTCATTCGTTTTATTCATTTTTTTATTAAAAAAATAAAAGTTATGCATGATATATTTTCCACTATGCATAACTTTTTCTTCTGGGAATGGGGTTTCCACAGTTTTATATAATAAAAAAATAAAAACAAATAAGTTTTTGTTTAATTAATTTGAGAATAGTTTTTTCTTCTTGAAAAATCTTTTTGTTTATTTCTTCCTATGATTACAGAAACTTTTTAAATCATTTTATGATTATATATTTTTAAGAAATCAGAAATTATTGTCAATTTAGCTGAAAAATTTTGATAAGTCATAAACAGATATAAACAATAAAAAAATTGTAAACAAAAAGCTATTCCAGAGTTACTTGAATCAAATTTCATCTATTCTAATATTTTGTCTCCTGTAAAACTGTGAAAACCCAATTTTGACTTCTTAAAATCACAAAAATTAACTTTTCGTAGCAATTTTTCCAAATTTCCAGTTTGAACGATTTTTTAAAATTATTAATGGATTTTTTATATTATAAAACTATATTATAAAATATATTTTACAATTATTTAACATATAGACCATAATTAAGTAAATTATCTTACACAAAAATCATATGAATCTCGTTTTCAATAATTTTCCTTATGTATTGTCATAGTTATTCACTTTACGGAAATGAGAGGTCAAAAAAAGTTTTAGATATATGTAAACCTATAAAAAAAGCTTTTACGTGATAAAGGCGTCCTGCAAATGGTGAATAATGTCATTTTTTTAGTAAAACTATACATAAATGACGATCTTTTGGGCTAATTTTCTTTGGCGTTAGAAAATTTGGAAATTTTAATATTTTTTTTTAGTACATTAGGAGCCGAAGAAAATGACCTGCTAGCAATATTATGCTAAGAAATTATGCCGAATGGAAATCTCGGACTATTACAATGAAGCTGTATTTTTTAATTGCCTTTAGACGTCAAAAATTTAAATAAAAAATGTATTTTCATTTTTTTCCTATAACTATGATAGATGTCCTAAATGATAATCCTAATCATTTTTTGTTAATTTGTTGCTGCGATTAAAAAAATTCAGTTTTTGACCTTTTTGCCGCTTTGAACTTGAATTTTTTCGAAGCATCAATTAACACTTAATCTTCCGATCGAGTTCTTCTTACATTTAAAAAGTCAAAAAGCTTTTTCACTTTTCAAGAAGCGCCTTTTTTGGACAACCCTATTGTAGAGCTTTCATTCTTTTGAAAACGTTTCTGAAGAGAGGTAGTCCAATTTTCAAATCCATTCCATTTTCTCATGTCAGTTGCACTAAAACTGAAAAGTTTCAATTAGGTGTATAAACATTGCTTCACGTCCTCTATAGAAATACATGGGTCTTTAGTAGTTTGTATTTTCTTTAGAGCGAAGAGCTTTCAAGTGAAAAGTCTAGGTTGTTTTTCATCTAGATCATTGTGTACTAGTGTTAGTTTTCCCTTAGTTTTATTATTTATTTTTTCTCTTAACCAGAAGCAAGTGGGTATAACGAGCCGAATTAAATGCCTTTCAGAAGCTCCTTCACTTACATCACGAGCTTTAATCCTCGCACCCTTCTAAATCTCGACTTCGAGGTTCTCTTTCTTGCCTTCTCTCATAAGACTTGCAAATTGCTTCGTAATAAGTTTGTACGACACTCAACGCCACCACCTTCTTCTCAAGTGCAACTACGCAGGGCTACGATTAACCGTTATTCTGTGTCTATGGGAGTATTCTATCTAAATACAATCAACCTCTGTTGGAATTTAGAGCAGGTCTGAGGGAAATAAAATTTTCCTTCCTCTCCAAGGAGAGTCGACTTAAATCAAGGGCTCATTGTACAAATGCATTTGCAGGGTTTTGAGTTTAATTGGGCTATTTTAAAGCTTTCCAGTTGGAGAAATAATATGAAGGGTCCCGGGGCATAAGGGCGTTAGTGTCAACATTCGAATTTTACAGGAGACATTACTTTAATGCACTTGATTTTTTTTTTAACAAAAACGTACTTTCAAGCTATTACTTACCTCTATCGAATTATGAAAGGAACACCCCGAAAGAAGCAAACCACTCCGAGAAAAACTGGACAAAAATCGACCTACAGGTCTTAACGAATTTTGATATTTTTTATAAATGACCGTCAGTCTTCGAGGTATAATGAATGGCTGCGAATATTTCACTCTAACGAAGCAAACATTTGTTATTCAACAAGAAAGTTTAAACTTTTTTTGTCTAAATTTTCTGTGATACCATTTCATTTCAAATGTTTAAATTTATTAAAACAGGCCATAAATCAATGTTATGACTAACTAAACATAATTTCCAGTAGTTTGGAGTAAGAATCAAATGGTTTTTAATGTGATAAACAAACTATTTAACAAAAGTCATTTTTTCGTGTTTCGCAATGCTTCACTGTTCTGAATCCATAGATTTTATATGAAATATGACAGATAATAATTTGCCCTTACAATTAGTTCAGAATACCTGCTGTTTACCAATTATTCAAACAATTTTTATAAACAAATGCACACTTTTACCATGTTTTCATGAATACGCCTTACTTTTTTGCGGAATCAACTGGAAATGTTTGGTTAAAGACTTCTTGCTCTCATATTTTGTTTATAATTACAAAAACTAGTAATTATATAAACAATTTTTATAACCAAATGCAAACTTTGAACATTTTTTTATTAATAGGCTTCATTTTTTTGCGGAATCAACTTGAAATGTTTTGCCAAAGACTCTTTGTTATCACATTTTTCAAAGTGAGAAAAACTGTTAGTTGTTTTTAAAGATTTTGTAAGGAAAGACACATATTCACCATTTTTTTGCTCTATTTTCGTTTAAAGAATGAATAGCTTCTATCAATTTGAAATATATGATAGCAAGGAGTCTTTGATAAGACATTTCGAGTTGTTCCGCAAAAAAATGAATACTATTAATGAAAAAATGTTCAAAATGTGAATTTGTTCATAAAAACTGTTTAAATAATTGATATGAGCAGCAGCTATTCCTAACTAATTGTAAGGGCACATTATTATCTGTCATATTTCACACAAAAATCTATGGATATAAAAGAGCTATTCATTTCGAATCACGAAAAAATTACTTTTGTTCAAAGGTTTGTTTATAACATTATACACCATTTTTTTTCTTATTCTAACCTGCTGAATATTATATTAAGTTAGTCATTACATTGATTTATGATCTTTTTTAATCAATTTAAAAATCTTAAACGAAATCGTATCCCAAAAACGTCGATTTTGACTCAGAAAGGGTTTAATTACTTTTTTACAAATGCATTACTAAATAAACATAATTATTAATTTATTTAAAAATTATTAAATAAACATAGATGCATAACTTTTGAGCTCTTACTTAGATCTATCGAATCGGGAGAAGAGCGCTTTCAAAGAAACAATAATCAGATTTATTTTTTGTTTTTGTGTTTAACAATACTTTCACGAATACAGCGACAAAATGTTCATTTTAACGATATGATGTTTTGCCTGTGAATGAATCTCTTTAAAAAAAAAGTGATTTTTATTCAATACAATTTATAATAGGATATCTATGATTACTGAGTCTTTCTCCATTAGTACTAACAATTACTTTATTTAAGAGATTCATTCAGAGATGAAAAATCATATCCTTAAGATGAACAATTTTGCCGCTGTACTTGTAAAAGTATTGTTAGACACAAAAACAAATAACAAAATTGGCTTACTTGCGTTCATGAGGAATTGAATGCAGAGTATTTCTGACAAAAAAATCTTAAATTGATTAAGAAATGTACCTTGTGGAAGAATTTGTCCGCCAAAATCCATTTCTGGACTACTGTACGTGTCCCCGTGCTTTTGAAATTAACATGGATTTTCAAATGGGAAAAGCTCCATTTTCGAAAAAAATATGAAAAACGAGTACTGGTTATTAACTCTTTGGAACTTAAAATTTAGTTACTTTTTAAGGAATTTACAAGGAATATTCTCCCTTGTTCCCGGGAAATGTCCCAAAATATGTAAAATGGCCGTTTTCTGTGAAATTCATGTTAAAGAGTTTTTAAAATGTTTTCAACATCATTTATCTTGATTTGATAAGTGACAAGTTTCCAAGTATTTTTAAGGCCTTCTCTAGAATCACCGCAATTCGATGAGCCTATGGTAGCTGGAAAAGGGTGGCTATGTTCCTCGAGATTCAGTGAGCGTAGCACAAATATGTGCAGTGAGCTGAGAGAGGGATAAATGATACAGTTTATGAATTTCAAGAGTAATATTTCTTGTTCAACATATTTGGAAATTATTTAAACCATTTTCGTTTATTTAATTAATGTTTTCTACTGTTCATAGTGAAAAGTTATTATTTTATGCAATTGGTGATACTATTAACGAATGTGGAGAATAGTAATTATTTTAACAATTTTCACTTGTTCAAACAATTTTTTTCGACTGAAAATCTTGAGAAATCACGCATGTATGCGCACTTGGAATAACTGCCACAAAACTCAATGGATTTGGATAAAAATTAGTGTGCCCTAGTTTTTTTGTTCGCTTATGGTAAACTTATGGTAAATATGGTAAACTAAAATGCAAAAGTCACATGATTTGAATGAAAGTCAGTACTAAGTGTTTTTTTATCGCTGATGACGAATTCGGGGTCAAAACTTAAACATTTTAAATAGCTGATAATATAGTAGAATATTCATCAGCGACTTAAAAAACTCTTTAGTACTGCCTTTCATTCAAGTCACGTGATTTTTGCATTTTTGTCCACCATATTGGATCCGTCGTTTGGAATTTCTCAATTTTGACATAACATCGATTTCGAGCCTACCAGTTAACTGTTTCTTTTTTTTTTTTTTTGTTATAGACAGTTATTTTTTCAGATCGATTTTCTTGAGATAAGAAAATACTGATGAATAAGCGACATAGTATGAGAGATTTAAAAAAGCTGGAATTCTCTCCATCTTTCCTATAAAAAGGAGCACATGCATAGACATCTGAAACCCCCGGAAAATGTTTTCCATTCTTCATATAGAACCTAATCAAATTGTTCGTAAATTTTTTAACTACAAAATAATTGAAAAGAACACAAAAAGTTTCATTAGATGTAAAAATAAGTTAAAGGGGTCATTCATAAAATACGTGATACGTTCAGGTGGGGGGGGGGGAGTCTCTCAAAGTATTATTCTCTGTGTTAAGAACAATGGATAAAGCATCACGCAGGGGGGGGGGGGGATAATTTCCTGAAAAATGGATCGCGTATGTTGTGAATGGCCCCTAAATAATATTTAGTCTGGACACACACCCTTTTAGCGTAGAACAGGACCACCTACTGGTTTGGATTTTGGATGTCGATAATGTCGGTAAAAAAAATCTACTTTTAGAATTCATAATGGTTTTCAGGAAAGCAAATCCACCTTTTTCTTTTTGAAACACTCACACTTCTATATTACTGTTACCGACAGTGATTGACATTTATCTACATCTAAAACCTACATACGAAACCAGATGAAATATATCTTAAATTTCGCAATTTCCTTAAGCGTCAAAAAACTTTAAATAATGAAGCCACTAGTCGCTAAAAGGAATATCGATATTTATTAAAAATTGAAAGCTCGATGAAATGGCTCCTCGTAAGTAGGACACCAGACATATGTGGTCTATAATTTAAAGTAAGGCTGGTGCTGACTGAACAGCGTTTCTGTCTCTTTTTCTTCTGGACACAATTAACGAATCAACGTCGTTAGCAAGTCGAGTGCACGCGACTATTATTTAACGACAGATCGACTTTGTTCCCAGCAGAAAAAAGTGCTGCGACAACAAAAAAGATCGAGCAAGATCTGCAGAGTGTAGGTTTGGCGTTGCTAATTAGAAGGCTGTCGTCAGGAGTTCCGGACATCGACCTAAAGTGGATTCACGACGGAAGCCGTTCTTCGCCGGAACTGCTTGATTTTAAATCCAAGTCCGCCCAGTTCACTTCTCATCAGCTCCTCCCGATTCTAGGAACTTTTCCCTTTTTTTATAAAAAAAACTCATTTTGCATACTTATAAGTATATTAATAAAGCGAACCTTCACTCTTCGCAATTTTATTTGGATGCACACTCCTCCCAGTAATAGATCATTACCAAACTTGTAATATATTAAAGTAATAAAATGCGCTTTTTAGCCACTCTCAAGAACAACGGCTTTAAAAAAAATCCAGGCAAGTTACATGGACCGCGTTGCGAGTCTTTTAACTCCCGGTTCTGTGTTTGCAACCGGAAAGTCCCGGCTGAATTTCTACTGCCGGAATTTTTCGCCAATTTTTTTTCATTCAAATTTTCTTCATTGCAATTGACTCTTAAATTTACTTTAATTTGGCATCCTTGCAGAATTCTGATTCCTTATGCTTTTTTTTTTAAAGAACATCACTCTTCATCCTACTTTCAAAATATGAATACTATAATAATGATGGACAATATCTTTTATTTATATTCTACTTTACCATCATTTTATTTTACTGTTCCTTTATATTTGAACATTAATTTTATTCTTATCATACTAATATTCTTTTTATCTCATATTAAAATAAGAAATACTGTGTTGCTGGCAACTGAATTTTAGGGGCGAGTATGTGATCCACTATAGAGTACTGTGCCAGTATATAACCAAAATACATATGTGCAATTGAATTTAAAAAATGAGAATTTTGTTTTAAAAAAACATACTTGAAGTAAAAAGTAAAAGTGATAAAGGTTAAAAAATCCAATTTTTTCACTTGAATAAATTTAATAGCCAATTGCAATAAAAAATATTTTCAATGAAAAAAGAAATTGGCAGAAAATTCCAGAATCAGGAATCGAGACTGGACTTTACGGTTACAAAATCTAACCGGGAGTTGGAAGACTGTCGCCTCGCGGTCCATGTAGATTGTAGGGAGTCATCCATAATAATTTACGTAACAGATTTTTTGGGCGGGGGCGGGATTCACGATCTGTTGCATGGGGATGAGGGTAAATCGATACTGTTACGAAATATTTAAAAAAAAATCAACTTTATATGAAATCCGTGTATCCTAAATTATAGAATAACGCTGACCTCACACTCTTTCCGCTATCCTCTTCACTTCCCCTTTTTTAAAGAATTCCTATTTTTTCCTCGGTTTCCAAGAAACTTACCCTTTTTTTTGTTTTTTCGTTCAAATGCGAATTAAATTAATAGAACCCAATAAGAAAATCTATAACTATTTTTGGTTTAAAGTTAATTATTTTTTGTTGAAAAGTCTACTATTAATATTTTTGGTTGAGAATGTATCTCTTTTGGTTGAAAATTCTATTATTTTATTGGGAATTCAACTATTTGATCAAAAAATAATCTTTTTTGGTCGAAAATGTAACTGTTCTGTTGAAAACTCATCCTTTTAGATTCAACATTCATCTCTCGTGGTTGAAAATGAACCTTAACATTTCTAGTACCGGTTTATAATGCATCCATTAAATTATTAATTGCCGATTATTATATTTATTAACTAGCAATCCAGGCCAGTGCTGATCCTTAAATTACAGAATATGATGCGACTGAAGTTCGGATGAGGGCCGTTTATGGCGAAAATGCGATCGCCAATTCAATGCGATTACAATTTCGTAGCTCAACCACGAAAGTCCAAACTCGATTATTAACTGCTTCAACGTAAACATGCACTTTCTATGGCTTTGGAGCCCAGCATTCGAGCTTTTTAAACAGTTTATGTTTGCAAATTTTCAGCTTTTACTTCGAAATCCATGCAAGCATTGATTTATGTCAAGCCAGAGTTACAAACAACATCAACAGCTTAAAAACTCATTGATTTCTATGACGAAGAGACACTACTTATAAGTTTAAACAATTTTAAGTTATTCTGTAGAAAATGAGATTTTAGAATTTGCTAGTTTTTTCAATGTTTGGTAGAACCTAATTTAAAAAATGCCATCTTAGCTGCATCTAATTTTACTTATACACTGAAACCTGGATTGCCGTAAACTGAATTTGCGCGTTCCGAAAATGGACACCGTGACGGTTGTGTGATGCGGGGAGCGCGGGAGGTGCTGCTCAGCCAAGCGTGACAAACAGCTCGAGAGCCGGGCTCACAGCGCGTGTGTTGCATCAGGTTGCGTCATGCCTGGAAATACAATATAAATTATTCAGGCGGTCGTGCCTGTTTACGTTCGGACGGTCTGGATTTCAGTCGAAGGCCATAACCGAAACCGTTCACAATTTCAGTTTCCAGTGTATAAGTAGGTACAATTAAATCATTCAATTAACTCATTTTCTATAGACAAAATTAATTTTGCAATGAAGCTCAAATGTAAAAGAGATGAAATTTTGTATTTCCATTACGAAATGTTTAGCCTGGAGGCTAAACAAGAGCTTCATAAATATACTAATATACAAATTTAGAGCCGTCGAATTTTGATCCTTCACGGCTTTCAGATTTAAGTGAATTTATTTTCAAAACGTTAAGTTTAGGTGCATTTAAATTAGTAAAATTAAATGCAGATGAGATTGAATTGTATAAATTCAGGCTCTATAAACTGAAAAGAGTAGCAAATTCTAAAATATCATTTCGTACAGAATAAATTGAATTTTGCAATAAAGCTTGAATGTAAAAGAGATGAAATTTTGTCTTTTAATGACGACAATTTTATATTGGAGGCATCCAGCTTTACAGAATACAATTTTAGATAATATTCATTTTGAAAATTTATCATTTTAACAGCTACAAATTGGAAGTTTCTAATATTCAATTTTAGAGCCGTCGAATTTGATATCCTTCACGGCTTTCAGACTTAAGTGGGTTTATTTCCAAAGTGTTAAGTTTAGGTGCTTTTAAATTAGTAAAATTAAATGCAGATGAGATTGAATTGTTTAAATTTAGGTTCTACAGACTGAAAAGAGCAGCAAATTCTAAAATATCATTTTGTACAGAATCAATTGAATTTTTAAATAAAGCTTGAATGTAATAGAGATGAAATGTTGTCTTTCAATCACGACAACTTTAGATTGGAGGCATCCAGATTTATAGAATGCAATTTTAGATACTGTTAAGATTGAAGATTTATTATTTCGAAAGCTTACAATTGGAAGTTTCTAATATTCAAATTTAGAGCTGTCGAATTTTAGAGTTCAGTTTATTTACTTTAATTTCTTTTATATTTCAATTTTCTAACATAGAAATGTCAAACTTTTAGATTTGTAAACATTTGAAAACTTTAAGGATTTAAGCGTCAAGTCAAATTCGAGGATTTAGACATTGGAAGCATCTAAATTATAAGATTTGGACGCTCAAGTTTCAAAAAGAATACGAAAATGTGCCAGTTTTAATTTCAAAATATTGTTTGTTTGAAATTTAGTTTAAAATTGGAGGTCACTAAGTTCGAAAACTTTGATACTGAAAGCTTTAAAATTGGAAAATTTTTAAGCTTTTAAGTTTCATCTAATCAGATTCGATTGTTTTAGAAATTTAAAATGTTCGCATTTAAAGGGCTTTTTTATTACATACAACATTTTTTTAAAATAAGATCGGTAATAAGTCTTTGAAGTTAGAAATTTTTCTAATTTAAAATTGAAAGCGTTAAAATTTAAATGCTAAGTTTTTACCATTTAATTTAAGATATTTTTAAATTAAAAACGGTATTATAATTAAAGGGCTATTGATTATTAAATGGATGAAAGAAACCAAATTCAATATAAAAATGTGAATGTAATTGAAAGTCTTCAAATTCTTAGATTTTAAAATAAAAGGATTTTCAATATGTTAAAGCTTTGTCTTCCCAATTAAAAAAATATATATTTCACTTTGAAATGTAAAGAATTATTAGTTTAAAATGTTGCTTAAAATTTAAGGATTTTAACACCAAATGATACACAAGTTTAAGTTCTAAATTTTCAGAATTTAGAATTATTGCAATTTAATTAGAAACTTATACATTCTGAGGCATGCGGATTCATAAATTAGAAGGTATTTATATTGGTTTGTTTAAATTTTGTCCAAGTTGAAATATTAAGTTTTTTTTATTATAAGAGTTGTTCAAAATTTTCGAACAATAATTATCAATTTCGAATTGAACGCTTTAGAAATTAAGAAATATATTTATTGAACGATTTTGAATGGAGACCATTCCTCATCAAAAAATTTTAGATTAGGCGTCATTTTGAGAAAAGGACAGTATTTCG
>CAKNWT010318849.1:0-13183 GCA_932066315.1 Andricus coriarius
TTGAGGGTTTTGGTAGTGTGAGATTGTCTGTAAAATATAATAGAAGTCAAGAGGTTGGTGATAATTTGTGAGCTTGAGACTTTCTTGGGTAGGCTGGGAGGATATAGTTTGCTTGGCGTGGGGAGCAGGGTGGGGAGATAAGTGCAGCCGAGTGACGGCGACAGGGACGGAAAGGTAGAGAGAAGCATGGAAGAAGGGGTGTAGCAGGGTGGGGTAGCGCAGCGCAGACAGATTTAAGTAAAGTGACGGCGTAATGCGACGCACGCGTGCGGATCATCGTCACGGCGTTGCCCTCATATACCGCGACATATGTGTCATCAATTGAGACGCATATCGCTCGCACGCCTTGAGAGTCAAGCGTGCGACGCATATCGCTCGCACTTCATGAGTCTCATGTTTGACGCATATCGCACGCACGTCGTGAGAGTTCTGTGCAGGTTACAAATGATATCATTTTTAACCCTTAAAGAACTTTCATAAGAATAATATTAATATATTATTGTTACGAAAAAAGGAAAATTTGTTGACAGTTTTTCACAGTAACCATTAAGGGCATATGATACTTTACCATAAGAACAATTTAGTTAACCCAACTTTACATTCGCAATAATGAATACGGTTCGCTAAAAATAGTCAATATACCTCCGTTTCATGTAGACGTAGGTATGTTGACTATTTTTAGCTAAAAATATTTATTATTGCGAATTTAAAGTTGAGTTAACTAAATTACTCTCATGGTAAATTACCACATGTCCTTAACAAAGTAGGTTTCACTGTATCTTCAATGTTAATGTCTCTAATTTTGCGGTAATACTAGTGGTGTCAATAAACTGGCGCAGAACCATTCATCATTAACGACATGTTCTTCTTCTCCCTCAACACCACTCCAGGCTGGCATCCTATAGCACTTGTTTTTAACTTCAATCAAATTAACTTCTACGGCCTGTTGTGATAATCTGCTGCAGTGATATACTCCTGCAAAATCGGAGGATAATTCGACATCTTATATTGGTCTAATTACTCGAAATTTTTTAACAATCAAGAAAGCATTGCCCTGTACTTTCACAATATTCTTAATGAGGCAGACTTGCGAATTTTCAAGAACGCAACAACCGTACCGTTTCACTCTGCCTGTCGAGTCGTGTTCGGGGGGAGTGGGTGGGGGCACATACGTGACACAGATTAGTGCGCCCAATTCGGCTCTCCAACTACAGTGCGCATGCGCTGCATCGTTAGTCTCATTGGCTGAAAAATGGCGCGCTTTTTTGAAACTATTACACGTGTAAATAATTTTTTATAATAAATCATCATTGTGGAAATAATAACAATTATTTTTCAGATCATAAAATAGTCTTTTAGTGTGCAAGGTGAAATAATATGCTTGATTGTATTATTTACAGATAAATTATTGATTTTAAATTCAAAGGAAGGAATACCTTTTTGCACCAATGTAAATTTTAAATCATTCGCAATATTTGTTTGTACTTTAAGATTATTATATATTGTGAAAAAATGATTTGTATACTTGATCATTTCAAACAAGCGCGCGATCAACATCCAATGATGCTGCTGGTGCGACGCATGCACAAAGCAGTTGGGGAGCCAAATGCGGAGCACTACTGATGCGTAACTAGTCCAAATGCGCGTTTACATTTGAAAATATATATACTTTCTGTACTTCGCCTAGTTCTTTCACATTTATTCAAAAAATAATGTACATATATTCTACTTCGATAGAAAATACTGTCTGTACTGAATTGTACATATTATTTCATTAATAAGATAATAACAATTTTTTTACATTATTCTCATATGAATATGTATATTATAATAAACTTTATAGTCATTTTTTAATATTTGTTATACGCGACTCGCATAGAGCGAGATTCTTTTAATATTTACTATAAAAAACCCCTCTCGCATACGACGTTTATCCATTCAGCAGGCAACCATTTTAGATATTAGGCCTTTGGACTATAAAGAGTAAGAGAGACAGAGAGAAAAGAGAGAGAGGCCGATACGCCATCTCGCGGACAAGGTAGGAAGAGCCTTTCTTATCCCAAGTATGGACTCACCTACGAACGTAAGTATGTCCATGTCAGCGTAAAGAAGGTACGCTCCCATTACACCGGCCGAGTGGCAGGACCGGGTGCAAGAGAACGCCGCGTGGACAGCGCCATTGAAACGCAAGCGCGCGCATCTCCCTTCACTCGATCCTTCCCACTCCGGCCAGCCGCCCGCGACACCACGGGTTTAAAAAGGCGCGCTCTGCCACGGAACGGCAGTTCGATCAGGGCTGGAAATCCGCTCTGATCAATAAGGCTAACGGCTAAATATCCGCTGTTAGTTCTTAACTCCTCCCCGGGCTGGAATACCGCTCGGGCTAGGCCAAACACCGAAACGAATAGAAACTAAATACTCTCTTTCACTCCCAAGGCTGGACATCCGCTCTGGGGGACACAACTCCGCCGTTTGGTCGCAACTTTCAACGCGCCCCCTCACGTTAGGAAACCGAACTTACTCTCTCTTACTCGCTCTTTGAGATCACCATAAGCACTTATTGTACGTAAGCCTAAAATAAATTTGTTACATCTTAACTTAACCGTCTCTCAAATCGTTTTATCAATTACTTTACCTCCTCCCCCTCTTCCTCCATTTACGGATCGGCTGGCATCCCAGCTGTAATCGGCCGGATCCTAAACATCTTCACCCACCGATCAACACAGCCCCTCACGATTGTGAGTTAGGAACGACCGCGACATACTAAGTGTATCGAGCTACGGCGCATGACGTCACGAAGACTCTCGCTCCCGAAATAAACGGCCTCCAAGCATGGAGGTATTTGATGAAAACCCCATGATGCCCTATGTAGCGACTCATAATGTTCATGCGCGCCAGGCAAGTTTCCTGCCTATACTACACGGTCTATGTCGACTCTCGTCTTGCGAGTTTCCATGTTATGTGAACTCGCCATGTTACGTGCTGCCGTGTGAGTTACCTCTCTATCGAGATACTCCCGGGTCTTCTCGATACGCTCTCGTCTCTCGTTCGCGCGCCAGCTTAACTAGTTGGTAGCCGGTAGCCATAGCCTAAGGTGTCGTCTCACGACTCGTTGCGATGCTCATCTGTAATCACTAAATAAATTCAGTTGAGTAAATTCCTCGGTGTCCTTCCTTTACCTTCAACACGCTCGTGTCCGTAGGAGCACCGCCTTATGGAGTTTTGGGAGAAATATTGACCGATAACTACAGACTATCCTACAAGTGGTGACCCCGACGAAGCTTTGTGCAAAATTTTCAACTGACGAAGCCAAGGACGAAAATGGACGCCGGAGACGCTACCAGTGTTTTACTATCAGCAAATTCTTTCTTCAAATAACTCGGCATGGCGACCCGCCTCTCTTTCACCATAACGGCTACCAACGCCACATTTTGACCAGCATTTTGCTTAAACTTCCGCAACGCTTTCCACGGAGAATTCCTGTTTTTATCAGAAGGACGCTTCGAACGACGGCATGACAACTCTCCACATGCCAAGGATGTCTCTTCAAGATTCCTCGCCATTCTGCACTCCAGCGAAATAGCAATAATTACCGGTAACGTTTTCTTTTTAGTTCTTCCAAAAGTGTAAGCCGTTTTTTGGCAAAAATCTTTTTTCTTAACGGATTATGTGTTCGAAAAATTACCCACGCTCCGGATGTGCATAGTCACGAATACGCGTCAAATTGTACCGCCAAAATGTTACCGCATTTTTTTTAAATTTTTTATTATTTCAACGATTTTCTGTGGAGTTTCGGTAAACATTACCTTCAAAAAAATTGCTCTGTTTTTCTTTTTTTTTATAAATTCACCGTTTTTTACGGAAATGTTGCGCTCGCATATGCAGTCTATTTCAAAGTTCATATTCGGACTATGTAATCAATTTCACGCATTTTTGTTAAAAATTATATACAATCTTTTAAAGAAAGTGCTGTCTTAATTTATGTCACTTTTTCAAAAAATGTAGAATTTTTAAGAGTTCATATTCGGACTGTTTAATCAATTTCACGCATTTTAACATGTTATATACAATCTTTTAAAGAAAGTGCTGTCTTAATTTATGTCACTTTTTCAAAAATTTTTGAATTTTTAAAAAAGTTCGCCAATGCACTCAACGCTCATTGACTCGAGATATTTTCTTATTTTATCATTGCTAGAACAAATTACTCTCTCGCGCCTTTTTTCTCAAGGACTCTCAAGCGTGCTTTGGTCATCGTTCGACGTCGTCACGAGAAGCGCGCCATTTTCTGCGCCATATTGGAATTTTTTCAGCCCAGCTTGTGCGACAACGATTTGTGGGGACGCTCATAAAACTTCCTACGATTTTCTCTTCAAGAATTCTCACCTGGTATTAAGAGATTTATTTTAATTTTATTTTGTTCCATCATTGTCTGCACATTTATCACTCTTTTTGTGTTTTTTGATATTTTGTTTCACTATTGTCCGAACATTTATTCTGTTTATCACCTTTTCGTGTTTTTGACATTTTGTTCCATTGTTTTTTTTTAAACATTTATTCGGCTTACCACCTTTTTTTGTTACTTTTGATATTTCTTGCGTGTGTTTTTGCTCCGATTTTTTTTTCTTTTCTTTTTTACAATGCCTGACAGTAATTCAGATACCGCGTCGGTCCCATCCGCGGAAGTGATACAAGTTCTGCGGCGACTCGCGGACCTCGAGAGTAAACGGGTCGAATCTCTTTCCCCTAAAATACCATCGTTCTTCCACGATGATCCTCTTTCATTTTTTGTCTTGGTCGAAGCATCATTCAAAAGAAGTGGTATCACTGCTCAATTTACCATGGCACAGCACCTGATCGCAAATTTAGACCGCGATCTGAGCCCCCACATCAGAGACTTCGCCACCATGGACCCTTTCCCAGCAGACGTGTAAGACCAGATAAAAAACCAGTGCTAAAAAGCATGTTTTTAGAACAATTGCCTTCACACGTTAGAGCCATTTTGGCGATGGCAAAAGTCGAAGACCTTCAGTCTTTGGCTGTTTTAGCCGATAAAATATCTGAAGCCTCAGGCCCCACTTCAGTACAGGTTGCCGCTGCATCAGCCGAATTCCAAACGAAGGCATGCAATTACGCAGTAAATTCGACTGCTGACTCCCTCGTAACGCTGGTTAGTCAACTATCTAACCAAGTAGCCGCGTTAACAAAACAAGTCCAAGATACGAACTTTCGCAGCCGCGATAGACAGCGCACGCCTTCCAACTCGCGTAACAATCGTCGCGCTAATTCGCGCGGTAGAAGCGTCGAGGGACGGTGCTTTTATCATCAGCGCTACGGTATAAAGGCGACTAAGTGCAAACAACCTTGCACGTGGGTAAATAGAAATCCAACTCAAAAAACTGTTTCGGAAAAGCAACGCAGCCCGGTCGAGTGGAGACAGTCGACTCGGGTCCTGCAGGTTCCAAACGTCTCCATGTGCGGGACCGAAATACAGGTCTCATTTTTCTCATTGATACCGGATCGGACGTGTCACTTGTTCCGGCAGATTCGGCTACAATTAAAAATAGCAAACCAAGTGACTTCTCACTTTTTGCTGCAAATGATGCTAGAGTTAAAACTTACGGCAGTAGATGCCTACCGGTTGATTTTAACCTACGTAGAGACGTTGCTTGGAATTTCGTTGTTGCAGCAGTTCCCAACTCTATTATAGGGGCAGACTTGCTTGCGCACTACAAACTCGTGCCTTACTTACATCAATCCAAGCTTGTTGACGCTGTCACAGGCCTAAGTGTCCACGGTTTTCTGAGACGAGCTTCGGTATTTGGATTGAACTTAATTGACAGATTGGATCGGTATTCTAAAATATTAATCGACTATCCAGAGTTGACCTCATGCTCTCCAATTATTGGTGCTCTTGTGGACGATGTTAAACACCACATCATCACGAACGGACCACCTCTCGCTCAACGAGCCAGGCGGTTGCCTCCCGACAAATTGGCCTCTGCGAAGCAAATTTTCCAAAACCTAATTAATGACGGCATTTGCAGGCCATCAAGTAGTCCCTGGGCATCACCAATACACATGGTCCGGAAAAAGAGCGGTGAATGGAGAGTCTGCGGCGACTTTCGCCGACTGAATTCCGTGACCGTGCCTGATAAGTACCCAGTACCTCACATCTTCGACTTCACGACGATCCTTCACGAAAAAAATATTTTTTCAAAATTAGACCTTCAACAGGCTTATCACCAGATCCCCATCGCGTCAGAGGACATTCCGAAGTCAGCGGTCATCATCCCGTTTGGACTGTACGAGTACACGTCCATGACCTTCAGTCTACGAAACGCTGGAAAAACGTTCCAGCGTTACATTAATCGCGCTCTGGGCGATCTTCCATTTGCTTTCGCATATATAGACGAAATCCTCATTGCTTCTGGCAGTCCGGAAGAGCATGAGAATCATCTTCGTGTCATATTCGACCAATTAATACGCTTTTCCTTGCGAATTAACCTGTCAAAGTGTCTATTCGGGAAAGCCGAACTGGAATTTCCATCTTACCACATCAATTATGATGGTTGTGCACCAACGCACGAGAAAGTTCGCGCAATCGTCGAATATCCAAAGCCAAAGACCGTTGTGGAGTTACGCAGATTCCTGGGCATGATAAATTATTACCGTAGGGCAATTCCAAACAGCCGAAACGCATGCTTCGCTCAACGAGTATCTACGTGATTCTCGTAAGAATGATAAACGCGAGATCAACTGGAACACCGAGTCGGAGGCCGCGTTCGAACAGGCAAAAGAAGGCCTGACTAACGCGACCCTCCTAGCACATCCATCCCACAACGCTAAAACTCGTTTGGTGACCGACGCATCCAACTATGGTATGGGCGCGTCTTCGGAACAATTACTTGATGGCGTGTGGAAACCGTTAGCCTTCTTCTCACGAAATTTTTCACCATCTCAACGCGTCTACAGCGATTATGATCGTGAACTGACCGCGATTTTCGAAGCGGTTCGATATTTCCGATACTTTTTGGAAGGTCAGCATTTCAGGGATTCACAGGTTTCTGAGAAAGCATTGTGATCTTACGGGTGAATCCTTACGTCCGTATATTCCACACCAACTCCGACGTCGTGTTTTCGATCTATTTCATAGTCCGGCTCACCCCGGAGCCAAAGTAACAGTCTTGATCGTTAGCAAGCGCTACGTGTGGCCTTCGATGCGTCACGATCTTTCGACCTGGTGCACAGCATGTTTGGCATGCCAACAGTCGAAAGTATCGCGGCACAATCATGTCATGCCAGCCCACTTTACAGCGCCTGACGGTCGTTTCAAACACGTTCATATGGACTTTATAGGTCCGCTTCCCGATAGCGATGGATACAAGTATTGTCTCACTATGATCGATCGCTTTTCTATATGGGCGGAGGCAATTCCGCTTAAGGACATTGAAGCAACAACAGTCTGTAGAGCTTTTGTAGACCAGTGGGTCGCGCGATACGGTTCGCCCGAAACATTGAATACCGATCAAGGTAGTCAATTTGAGTCTCGTTTGTTTTCATCGCTCTTACAGCTCATCGGTTGCCATAGAATTCACACCACAACTTACCATCCCGCTTCCAACGGCATGGTCGAGCGGTGGCATCGCACACTAAAATCGGCGATTATGTGCCACGCCATCAATAATTGGACACGACCTCTATCTACAGTCCTACTCGGATTACGCTCGAATGTTCTCGAGGTCGGTGCGTCGCCCGCAGAATTCGTATTCGGCACAGTTTTGCGTATTCCTGGAGAATTCGTTCTTCCGGAAGATTTCGATCCAAACCCTCAAGTTTTTATCGCGGAGTTCCGCGAACACATGCGTTCCGTCAAACCGATCCCAGTCGAGCACAAACACAAGCGAAAAGTATTCATGTACAAGAGTCTCGAATCCTGTATACACGTATTATTGCGAGAGTTCGCCAGGAGGTCTCTTGAGCGGCCTTACACAGGTCCGCACAAGATTATCAAAAGAACATCTGACAGAGTTTACGAAATCGACGTCAACAGTACGTCACGTCAAGTTTCGATAGAAAATATTAAACCGGCGTACTTCATTCGCGACGACGTCGAAGGATTACATAATCTATCCGCCGATGTAGGTCAGGCGAGCAATGTCGCTCCGCCTATTAGGACTTATCCATCTAAAAAGGAAGTAACTTTTAAAATATAAAGTCTTATTCAACGTACTAGTTATATTTTGCACGATAAGTCTGAACGTTTGGATGGACGATGTATATAACAGTCAAGCCTGATGTTATTGACAACTATATACGTATACACCATCTTTTTTCTTACCTTTGAAAAATATGGCTAGTCAATAATCTTAATAACGATCGCTATTTTTTTTTGTTGACCAAAGACACTTGTCTACATTTTATATCTAGATTTCGTAACAGCGCGCGCTTAGCACTTAGAAACTTTTTATTATAATTAAGCTAGGAGCCCAATTAATTTATGTTAATATTGCAATTGACAATCGTCGAACACATAATTTTATCTGTGATATAGTGGCAAATGTAAATAATTTATTTGTAAGTCTTTGTGTACCGACGATACTCGAATTCATATTTTTTATCCACTGAAAACAAAAAAAAGGGGAGGGAGTACTGTAGCGACTCATAATGTTCATGCGCGCCAGGCAAGTTTCCTGCCTATACTACACGGTCTATGTCGACTCTCGCCTTGCGAGTTTCCATGTTATGTGAACTCGCCATGTTACGCGCTGCCGTGTGAGTTACCTCCCTATCGAGATACTCCCGGGTCTTCTCGATACGCTCTCGTCTCTCGTTCGCGCGCCAGCTTAACTAGTTGGTAGCTGGTAGCCATAGCCTAAGGTGTCGTCTCACGACTCGTTGCGATGCTCATCTGTAATCACTAAATAAATTCAGTTGAGTGAATTCCTCGGTGTTCTTCATTTACGTTCAACACGCTCGTGTCCGTAGGAGCACCGCCTTATGGAGTTTTGGGAGAAATATTGACCAATAACTACAGACTATCCTACACCTAGGATCTATGTGGCTCCCCCTACTAGACGAAACGAAGCACCCAAAAGCATGGCCAGATTAGATCAATTCCTTGCCAAACACAAAGCGTCATTAATCAAAGAAGAATCTGCGCATGACCAAAAGTAGAGTGACCTCTCACTTCCCCATACCGGCCTAACCCGCTTCCTCTCTTTCTATCTTAAGAGATGAACCGTCAATTTAAAGATGAAATCACCTTTACAGAATCTCTAGAACTATTGACCTCTCACTCCCTCCTACGAGACTGCCCATACCTACCTACCTCGCTTCCTCTCTTTCTATCTTGAGAGGAAAGCCTCCAACTTAGGTGTGAAATCACCTTTATGGAATCTGTAGAACTATTGACCTCTCACTCCCTCTTACGGAAGTCCCCATACCTACCTCCCTCTCTTTCTATCTTAAGAGATCAGCCTCCAGCCTAAGTGTGAAGCCACCGTCACGTCCCTATAGAACTATTCCACTCTCACTCCCTCTTACAGAATTCCCCATATCCATCTCCCTCGCTCCCCCTCTTTCTATCTTCAGAGAGGATCACCAGAATATCTCCCTACTACTACCGCTAATTACCACCTCGAAAAGTGAGGAGCATATCATCTTTATCATTAATTTGCAAAACTCTTCGATCATTAATTTAAATTTCAATGCAATGAATAATTTACTTTAATTAATTTTATTTCATTTAAATTAATTTAACCAGATTATTAATATAACTGTTTCCTCTTAGAGGAATTTAAACTTTTTAGGGATAAAAAAATTAAGCTGAAAAAAAGCTTTCTTTAAAATATATTTCAAGTGGTATTATTCTTGCTTTTATATTTTTCTATATATAGTTATAATTTAATAACATTTATATTATATCAATCTTATTTTTTTAAATATTTCAAACTGGCTTTATGTTGCACATTTGCAATGTGTCGCAATTTCATTATTATTATTATTATTATTATTATGTTACCAACTGTGCTTGTCTGAATATGTGACGCATATTATGCCTCACGCGTATGTGCCTATCACAAAGTGCGAGGCATATGCCTCTCACATTGTGCGACGCATATGCCTCGCACATACGTGCCTCTCACATTGTGCGGCGCATATGCTTCGCACGTATGTGCCTCGCACGAAATGCGACGCATATGGACCGCACGCACCGCGTGCCTCGCACGCGTTGCGGATATCGTGCCTCGCAGATTGCTGTCTGGGAAAATGGAACTTATCTAGTTTTCCATCTCATAAATTTGAAAGCTGTGTATTTGTTAACGAAATCACAAAAATATAGTAAGAACTTTTTCAGGCCTGTTAATTATGTGTAATATGTATATTCTTTGATATTCTCAAATTTTTAAAAATGTTCCTGCTTTATAAAAATGTGAAATGAAAACTAGGTGAGGAACAAAAATAAAATTATTTCTATATTACACAGTAGAAAATCTAGTCAATATTATATAACTATGAGGCCATTATTTATACAGTTGCAGGAACGTGTTAATTTTTATTATTTTATTTCTGGGTTTAAGGGTGGAAACCCCAAATGGTCCTTATCCATTTTTTATTCTCATAATTCTAAAATTCATTTCTTCGAATGAAAGAAGAAAATTTCGGTTCAAAATGTCGCTAAATGCGATTCAAACTTACAAAGGAATAACATTGAAATGGAGCTTGAACAAAACCATACCAAAAATTAAAAATAATATTATGGAAATTTTAAACTAGATTTTGTAATATAAACTTAGAAAATCAGAAGCAAATATGGAAAATATTAAAACTGTAATGAAAATTACGTGGGAATTTGATTCTCGTTAAATATTTCATTTGTTGAACTAGACTAAACGTCCATGCGCGGTAGCGAGTTCCCACGTGCAGCCCGTACTCTCGTGAGTTCGATGCAAGTTCACGCGCCGTATCTCCCAAACAAAGGGTCGTACAATTAAATAATAATTTAAACTTTAATTGAAAAATTTCTATTAGACTGGGAATTTTAAAACAAAAAAAAACCTAAGCGGATATTAATATAGGGTGTCCCAATTACAAAATTTGAATGCAACCTAAAATAAACGAAACTCAGATCGGGTAAAGTCAAGAATATAATGGCTAACCCCAATAACACCCAAGGCAATCACGATCGTTTGAAATTGGAAGGTGCCGCTGCACTTCCAATCCAAAAAATTAACTTAAATAACTTTGCAACGAGACCAATAATTACAAATATGGTCTCAACCACACCCCAAAATATGAGACCCGTTGCGAAAATAATAACTAGGTCGCGGTAGGGGTTTCGCGAGAAAAAACAAGGAAACGTAACAACTAGCAATAGGTCAGGCAGGGTCAGACTTCAAACAGAACTTTTGACCCAATAAACAATACCTTCTCTTGGGATAATGAAGATTTACCCACACTATGCGCGTCAATCCTGACAACTAATTTAAGACAGTTGAACAACGAAACTTTCAAACGTGATTTCTTCCTAGAAAATGATACACAATTCATTTTAGAAACAGACGAACTATTAGAAAGCGCGGAATATGATGAATTTATAAACCAACAGAGGGAAAGATTTTTTAAGGAAACGAAAAAAGGTCTAATAACCTAAGGCTTAGATTAGATCCATCAGTTTATAGCTCTTTCGAAAATAGAAGAGAAACAATAGAACCTAATTACCGGGAAAATATAAGCGAATCCCATAACTGACTGTCAGTACAATTTTACTTAAAGGAAAATTTGCAAAAACCACGTCAACTTTCTTACAATAATATCCGTAGTAGAACTAGAATTAATCATTTTAAATTACAAGGTACCGATTACAGGGAACCATTTGAGGACAGAATTAACTCAAATCAAAACAAATCACGTAGAATTTTGACAACAAGGGACAGGTCAAACAGACGTACTAGAATTCACATAAATAATGCAAATACAGAGCATGAATCCGGTACTCACTTTAATAGTCAAACGATTTCAGCTACTTATTTTCCTTTCGGCATGATACAAACGCCTTTTCAAATTATGAGCACTTGGCCAATTAACGTTCGTAATAATAAAACGTTGTAATAATAAAGATAATAGTTCCGCACATTTTTTAGAAGACTTAAAAAGAAAATTCAGAAAAAATTAGACATAAAATTAAATTTGGTAATAAAAAACGAACTCAAGATATTCACACCTATTTAACAGAAATTGTAAAACTGTTCACAAAGTTACACCCTAGAAAAAGTTCCGAATGGGAATTACGTAGAGCTTATGAAAATCTTGAGTCTAATACAAAATGTACATAAAGGGAAATGATTTTGAAACCTTTAAGCAATTAGAAGATGTAGTGTAATGAACAAAAGCGTGATAACGGTGATGGCAATAAAAATAATTCCGAAAATAATAAAGAGGATATAAGGAAAAATAAAAATAATCAAAACAGAAACCAAAGTCCAAATAACCAGGGTAACAGCCATGAAGGAGTAGTAAGGAGTGATATCTCCCATGGGTGAAGGTAGACGAAAGTGGAACTGGAAATATCCGAAAGTTACTATCTGTGTCTCTTATTAGTGCAGTATGGCGCGCAGCCGTGATTTCAGTATTTCATGGCTGCGCGTGTCACTGCACTATTGTCGTTCTCTCTCCTAATTTTTGGAGGATTTCAAGACCACTTCTTTTTTACGGACATACTACTCCTTACTATTTCTTCATGGTAACAGCATATAATAACCGATTTCCATTTTCACCATTTAATTTTCCATTCCTACCTTTTCCAAATCAATACCAACAAAATTATAAACCTAACTTCAGACCTAGGTTTTCACCTATATTTTAACCAAATTTCCAATCTATATTCCAAAACAATAGATCAACATGTCCATTCAACCCTTACAACGAAATGTTACCAATAAGTAAAGATGTTATTTTGAAATTAATCAATGTTGTTGATTGCTGGTCCATATTTTTATTGAAAAATAAATAGCCAGCTGCGAGGTCTTATAGTTTAGTTAAACGTTGACGTTTCGACCGTTCTTGGACGGTCTTCGTCAGAAATATAACGCAGAGACTAAACATATGACCTGTTTAACATATTGAAGAGGTTAGAATTGTGAGGTATAGAGTTTTTGAAATTATTTAACATATTTTTCGTGGT
>CAKNWT010318854.1:0-10065 GCA_932066315.1 Andricus coriarius
CGATGTGATTCGGCAGCCGATTTCTTCAAATTGAAGCAAAAAAGTAGAGCTTCCCGCAAATGCTCCTTTTCTGACACAAAACTAGACATGATTACTGAAGGCAAAATTTATCTTGTTGTATAAAAAAACTGAATATGTGCACTGGTTTATCTAGCCAGGTGTCGAACTCACACAAAAAAAGCATGACGTTTCTATTGTAGCTAAATATGTTCACTACCGCCATTTCTGAGCAAACAGCGGATTTAAGCTTATACACCTGGTACGTTCCAGTTGCGTCGGGATTGGTTGCTTTAAGGAACAATGATCGTAGCTTCCGGAGCCTACAACTTCTCTCATAGAATATATATATATATATATATATATATATATATATTAACCTAATATAATAAACTAATATTAACACCTACCGAAGGTGTTCTCCGTACCGAAGGTATTCTCCCTACCAAAGGTGTTCTCCCTACCGAAGGTGATCTCCCTACCGAAGGTGTTCTCCCTATTGAAGGTGTTCTCCATACCGAATGTGTTCTCCTTACAGAAGGTGTTCTCCCTAAAGAAGGTGTTCTCGCCCTACCGAAGGTGTTCTCGCGTTATCGTCGCCGTAGGGCTGGATCTTTCCTCTAATGAATTTGACGGCTATGTTGGCTGTAGCATTGCTACTGACAAGGTTTCCTATGCCATACAGACAAAGAACGAAGAGGAAAGAGACTAATAGGAACACCATAACTCATAATTATCATGGAGAGTCTACTGAAGATATTGAAACGCTTTTTGCTTCCCGAGGATCGTCGGGCGCCCCTGGAGCCACCGCTGTGGGCCACAGAGTGCGGGACGGTGGTGATGGTGAGCTGCGAGATGGTCAGGCAGATTACACTAATCTAACAGCTGGCCAGCAAGAACATCTGCGACAAACGGTAAGCAGTGGAACATCAACTGTGCCTGCTGAGGATGCTTTGGCTAGCGTTAGCTGTTTTTAGCCAACCACCTCAACAGAAATACCGTGGGAGAGCATCAAGTGGGATATCAGGACTAATCTACACATCTCAGAAGATCGAGCAATGGAGATTAAATAACAGGCAATTGATGTTCTTCCTCAATCTGGTGATGATGCAGCACCACCACATCCTCCAGAGGTAGATGTCCCAATACAACCAGAGCCAGAAGCAGAGGTTCAACAACCAAGAAGGCGATTAAAGTGGACATACAATATGAACAGAGATGTAATGCGCTTTTTTTTGTTGGCAAATAAAAGCGGGCAAAGTGTAAGAAGAGAATATCATCGACTCTTCTTACTTAAGTACACAGAACTAGCCATAAGTATAAGAGAGCAGAATCTAGCAGATCAAAAACGCTCAATATCTGTAAACAGATTGATTTCGGCTGTTGAAATAGCTGCCATCTTAATGGAAGTGGAACAACAGCTTCCTATTGATGAACTTCCCTTGGAAGATGTGGACAATGAAGACCTGATTGAAGCTGAGGGCATAGGTTCTAGGGATGATGAAGATCAAGTACCGGATCCACTAGAGTCACATCCGGATATTAATAACGATAATCTGAACAGCGAAATCCCAAATAATCTACAGCAGCTTGAGAGGAATTTTGGTCATGCTTTACGAGAGTACAGACTAATAGAACACCTGCAAATGCAGTCTTTGCTCCAGGAAGGGAGCGAGATTCACCATGGTAGATCAGGTTGTATATGGATGTCAGCAAAGTAAGGTGCAAATTGGGTCGACTTACTCAATATAAAAAAGGAAATAGAACCAGAAAGCTTATAGACCATATTACTAAAATCATCCACCCTCGTTACATCGAAACAATAACACCAGCAATATTGGATGAGATTATAGACGCCCAACGGTTCTACCGTGAGCTGAGTGTAAAACAAAACAATCAACAAGACACCAACGTGCCGCAATTGAAAGAAATGACTAACTATTGGTCGGGTGTTTGGGGGAAAACGAACAGAAGCAATTTAAACTCTGCGTGGTTTCAACTAGAGAAGTCAAGAGCTAGCAATAACCCTGAAATGGAGCTGGCTAACATCACAGCTTTAGATGTTTCAACGGTTTTGAAAAGAACAAGCAACTGGAAAGCTCCAGGTCCGGACATGGTGTACAACGTCTGGTACAAGTACCTGACTAGTGTGCATCCTGCGTTGGCACGTTGTTTTCAGAAGATCATCGAACAACCAGATCTGATGTCAGGCGTTCTGCTCCAGGGTACTACGTATATGTTGCCTAAAAAACCAGATGCTCAAAATCTGTCTGATTTTCGACCGATAGTCTGTCTTCCAACAATATATAAATGTCTTACAGCTATCATAGCAGATAAGGTATATTCTCACTGCGAAGAGAATGACATTCTCACAGTAGAACAAAAAGGAAGTTGTAAAAAGTCGCGAAGCAGTAAAGATCTAGTCACCATAGACGCTGTTGCCATGACGCAAGCTCGTAAACATCAATGAAACTTGTACATGGCACACATTGACTAGCAGCAAGCGTTTCCTTCCGTACTAAATGACTATTTGCTTGAAGTCTTGAAAATATACCAAATTTGCCCACGCATCATTGATTTCCTAAGTCGTGCGATGATGCTTAGGGGTAAAAGAATCAAGTATTTTGATCTTGGACAATCAAGGATAACTAGATCAATACGCATTACGACGGGTATATTCCGAGGAGACTCCTTCAGTGCATTATGGTTCTGCGTAGCGCTGAACCCATTGAGCAGAACACTAAACAGCATGTCTCATGGGTTCCGAGTACATGATAACGAGGATGGTCATTAAGTGACCTATCTTGTATATATGGATGACCTGAAGATATACGCAAGTACGGACCAGAAACTGCAGCAAGTGATCGCTGTCAAAAATCAGTTTTCCAATGATATCCACATGGAGTTCGTAATAGTTAAATGCAGAACAGTGCATTTAACTAGAGGAGAATTAGGCACCGCAAAGCTAGAAAACGATTTCGAGAATAACATCGAGACTACGGCCGAGGGGGAGTCATATAAATACCTGGGTATTCTCGAATCTAAGGGTATTCAGCATACGACAGTTAAAAAAAACCTAACGACTGCCTTTACTACAAGACTCAGATTGGTTCTGAAGAGTTCTCTTGACTCCGCAAACAAGATCAGGGCAATCAACACCTATGCTATCCCTGTCCTCACGTACTCCTTTGGGCTCATCAAATGGTCGAACACCGACCTTGAACGATTAAAGAGAATTATCCGCGTCGAAATGACGAAGAAATGACATAGAGGGGTAGGGGCATTGCAGATGTCAGGAAACTGTGTGAATCACAAGTTACACAGTTGCGAGAATATTTTACAGCAAGCGAGATGTTACGCTTTACAGCACCATCTGAAAAACTGATCTTGACTACACGCCCTTGAATTTGCCTTCAGAGGAGGCCTTGAGTACCAAGGAAGAAACCATAGAGGAATTAGAAACGCAATGGAGACAGAAAGCCATCCATGGCGAGCACCCCAAAACGTTAGATCAACATGAAGTGGATAGTAAGGCATCCAACATTTGGCTGAGAAAGGGCGTCCTATATCCAGAAACGGAAGGATTCGTTATTGCGATACAGGACAGGGTTGTCAGCACCAGAAATTATCGCAAACACGTGATACATCAAGACGTGGTTGACCGGTGCCGATTATGTGGAGATACCAACAAATCCATCGAGCATATTATTGATGGTTCTCGCGTAATGGCTCAAAGAGAATATACGCACAGGCATAAGGATATGGCCGGAATTATACATCCACAGCTCGCCCTAAACCTAGGACTCTTAACAGAATGGATGCCTTTCTATAGATACATTCCAATGCCCGTTTTAGAAAACGAAAATTACATCTTATATTGGGATGTTACTATCCAGACAGATCATTGCATCAGAACCAATCGGCCGGACATCGTCATGCGAGAAAAAAAGGTGGAAGAGTCTACATCATCGACATTGCTTTCCACTTAACCGAAATTTGCAGGCAACCTATACAACCAAGATCCACAAGTATAGCGAGCTAAGGCATGAAGTAAAGACAATATGGAGGAATGTGAAACATGCATCTATTCATCCTATTGTGATTTCGGCTACAGGCAATGTGCACGCAAGATGCACTGAACATCTTGAACACTTAGGAGTCAGTAGGGTACTGGCAGTAGCTCAGAAGGCAGTTTTATTAAGCACCTGTTGCATTGTAAGAAACTTTCTGGACCATCAGGAAGCAAGCGACTAAAAACCTATAGAGTGATACATGGTAGCTCTAAGAAAGCATCCAGAGGCGACTCTCGTCACATCCAAAATTCGCGGCCGCTGTGTAAGCATAACAGTGGTAAGAGACGAGCTGCAAACTACAACATGCTCCTAATTTTGTAACTACAACATCATCGCAAATGGGTTCACACATTGTATTAAATTAACTAATTATATCATCATCTCATCAGTCACTTGACTTAGGCTGTGGGTATGATGGAAAACCAGGTTCTTCTTAACCCGAGAACAAGTTTGAAAAAAAAAATATATATATAATATATATATAATATAATGATGACATGGTAGCTCTAAGAAAGCATCCAGAGGCGACTGTCGTCACCTCCAACATTCACGGCCGCTGTGTAAGCATAACAGTGGTAAAAGACGTACTGCAAAATACACCATGCTCCTAACTTTGTACCTACAACATCATCGCAAATAGGTTCATACATCGTATTAAATTAAGTAATTATATCATCATCTCAAGGTCACTTGACTTAGTCCGTGGCTATGATGGAAAACCGGGTTCTTCTTAACCCGAGAACAAGTTTGAAAAACAAAAAGAATCCCGGATGAATTGCGTTAACTATAAAGGGCAAAAAAAATGATTTTATTTTTCAACAAATTTTTTGACCATGTTTTTCTACGAGGGCCACCTTCATTTTTTTCTCATAAAATAAGCGAACGCTGATTAGTAACATATATTTTTCACGAACCGATCAAGAGGGGACTTCATTTGAAAAATGGGCGAAGAACATTTGTTGGCCCCCGAAATACATGCTATTAGATACAAACCAGTGGCCATATGCAACATTGTAATGACTGTTCAATAAAATGAGTCTAATTCGAGTCAGATTGTTTTTCAATTAGATTAAAGAGCACGAACAATGAACTTTATATTACAATAAAAATGTAAAGTAGGATCTTACTGTTTTAATCAAGATCACTGTTTTAATCAAGATCACTATCTCTGCTGGCTTTATTATTTTTGACAAGTAGCGAGCATGTCCCAAGTAATATATAATTGCCGCAATATGTGAGCAGCATCCCACGGTTTTCCGTCGAGTAGCACACTCGCACGAATATCGATTTATTCCCTGATATCCTTGGCTGTCAGGAATATATTCGATATAACATCTGCAATCTTTTTTGTTGACGTGACGCGATGGGATTTGTACTTGTCAGATGTTGGTACTATCTTTTAATACTTTGAGGTTTACGCTACCATCCGCATTCATAATTTCAGCAAGGTAACAAACTGCTTGGGATAGCTGATACGACCCTGTCAAATCATATAATACTATAGAATAATAAGCTACTATATGGCTGTTGAAGGAAGTACTGACTAAATTATAAATAATATTATTGTCACCTGTAAATAATATTTTATGTAGGAAGCAAGTGATTTTTTCGCCACTGTTGTCTCATGATTTGGAGAATTTTCCACAAATCTCCGAAACCGACCTCAAAATATTCTTTACAGGTAACATTAATATCATTTATAATATAGTAAGCCATAAGGAAACAATATTTCAATAAAAAATTTTAAAAATCGTAACAAAATAACCAATACAGTGGACACTGTAATAGGCTCACTTCCTTCTACATACATATAGTAGCTTTTTTTATAGTATTATATATTTTGACAGGGTCGTATCAGTTATCCCAAGCAGTTTGTTACCTTGCTGAAATTATGAATGCGGATGGTAGCGTGAATCTCAAAGTATTAAAAGAGAGTACCAACATCTTACAAAAACAAATCCTATCGCGTCACGTCAACAAAGTAGATTATAGATGTTATATCGAATATATTCCTGACAACCAAGGATATCAGGGAATAAATCGATATTCGTGCGAGTGTGCTACTCGACGGAGAACCGTGGGATGCTGCTCACATATTGCGGCAATTCTAATATTACTTGGGACATGCACGCTACTTGTCACGAATAATAAAACTAGCAGAGATACTAAGCAAAATCTTTACGAATACCAACACGACGCCAACAATTGATGAAGACAGTGATCTTGATTAAAACAGTAAGATCCCACTTTACATTTTTATTGTAATATAAAGTTCATTGTTCGTGCTCCTTACTCTCATTAAAATACAATCTGACTCGAATTAGGCTCGTTTTATTGAACAGTCATCACAATGTTGCATTGGCCCCTGGTTTGTATGTAAAAGCATGTATTTCAGGGGCCAACAAAGGTTCTCGCTCATTTTTGATATGAAGTCCCCTCTTGATCGGTTCGTGAAAAATATATGTTACTTATCAGCGTTCGCTGATTTTAGGAGAAAAAAATGAAGGTGGCCCTGGTTGAAAAACATGGTCGAAAAATTTGTTGAAAAATAAACTAATTTTTTTTTGCCTTCTATAGTTAACGCGATTCATCCGGGATTTTTCTGTAGTGATGTCCTAACTATCCCCACAACATATATTTTCTTTGTTCAAATTGGTTTAGCCGTTTTCCAGAAAAATTGATTTTTCGATTTGTCCATTTTCGACTATAATGTCTCAAAAAATCATTTCTAAGAGCTGGTACTTTGCGTAAATTATTTTCACACTAAAAGACACTTACCCCTAAAATATGAGCCCAATCAGAGCAGGGGCACTTTTCCCATGCTTATTCAACTAGAGCCTTTAGGCCTCGGACTCAACAAATTATTGACACTATTTGAAACTTTTTTACAAACGATGACGTTATTTTTCTACAATTTTGAAGAAAAAAAACACTAAAGACACTATTTTCAAATCAATAACACGAATTTATCAACAAAGATGAATGTTTTAAGCAGTACAAAAATGTCATAAAAAATGTTTAATTTCCAAGCCATTAACATAAATTTTCAACAAAACCGTTGAATGTTAAACTAAATATTTAAATTTTCACTCAAAAAATGAATTATCAAACAAGAAGATTAATTTTCTATCAGAGAGGAAGAATTTTGAATAAAATATGTACATAAGTTTTAAACAAAATATTTGATTTTTCAACTATAAAGATTAATTTTTTAACAAAAGAGACGATTAATTTTTAGTTTAAATTTTTCGCTTTGAATTTTTTTGCATAAATGGTTAAATTTAAAACTAAAAAGATCAATCTTCAACCACAAATGGAGCAGTTAAATGTTAAACTTTAATATTTTTACACATCGAAGATCTTATCTACATTTTAAAACGACAATTAAACAATGATAACGAGGAAAAATTTAATAAAAAATTAAATTATTAGATGAAAACAATGAAAATACGTTGTAAAATATTTTTGTACATACATTTTTTGTCTATAGAAAGAATCCATTTAAAATTAGACATGTTGTACCAGTACAGTCGCAGAATATATCAGGTAGACAACTTTTTTGCTTGAGTAAATAATGTGAAACGTTTGAAAAAATTATTCTAAAAAGAATTACAAACAGATTTTCACAGAAGGAAAAAAATGAGATTTTTTGAAATTTTTTGGTTTAATTTAGCTTTTAATAAGAAAGAAACTGTACGTTTATGAAGGCCTGGAAAGTTCTATCCACAGGATAATTTTCTTCTTATAATAAAAGAATTTAATCGTTTTTACGCAAACAACAACAGATACAATAAAAATGTTCACACAAAAATGGTCTCACAAAAATGTTCATGTATAAAAAAGTTTTACTAAAATACATATTAAATGCATATTAAATATTAGTGGCGAATGGATTACTATAGAGTATAAAAGTCAATAATTGCCGAGCAAATAGAAAACTTAAAATTTTGTTATCATATTTCCTAATAACTAAAGGATTGGTAATTACTCCCATTATTCTATGTATCATTCATTTTTTTTTTACAACTTATATAATAATAAAAATTAATATTATTCGTAGTATTTATCATTGCTCCTTTAGCTTTAACAGAGAAACAAATGAAAAGGAGTTCCTTATCGGAGGCTACGTACATCATACTGTGGTCCCTTCTAATTATTTTGTACCAATCTTTTGTAACAGTAATTTAATATAAATAACATGAAAAAAATAAGTATTTGGTTTATTCTTTTTCATAAAAAAAATTAATATGCGCGGGCCTTGGCGCGCGCAAGACTACTAGTCTTAAACTAAATTACAAAAAAACGAATTTTACTATATTTCAATGCTTCTGAAGAAATTGTTCACAAAAATACCGGAATTTCACAGTATTTTGAACGATTTTGCTTGTCTGGGGGAAGGGGCCAAGAGTCATAGTCTTATTATATCATTAATTAAATCACAAAAAAAAAGAATTTTGCTATATTTCAATGCTTCACAAGGAATTTTTTCACTAAAATTCCGGAATTTTACAGTATTTTGATCTATTTCGTTTATCTCAGTGGGGGTGGAAGGAGAGTCGCACTCTTTCTATATCATGAATTAAATCACAATAAAAAGAATTTTAATTTATTTCAATGCTTCACAGAAAAAACTGAGGGTTCAGTAAAGTTGCGGCTCAAATAAAAGTTGGTATCATTTAGAACTGATATTCCAATAGAACTCTTTTTGAGGGTTCCTTTTTAGTTTGTTGATATCCGATAGATAGCTATTCATATTTTCATCTGCGCATGTGCCGAAAAGCGAGCCTATTTGACATCAATAAAGACTACGAATAATCATACATATAAATATTACCATACATTTTTTATTCTTCTTAAAAACAAATTTAATTGAATGGCAGAAGTACCTACCTTCCTAAAAAATGTAATATTAATGAGGAACCAAAAATTGGTTCTAATAGAAACACTAGTTTTTTCTGTGTTCTCAAGGAATTTGTTGTCTGGGGGGGCGACCGCGCCGAGACGAACGCTTTTTTATCGTAAATTAAATAGCAATTAACTAATTTTTTCATTTTTTGGCAGCAGACAGTGGGGGTGGTGTCTTAGCTCCACTCTATGCAATATAAAATTAGTATTTTTCGTTAACTCCTCCTAACACAACTTTTTCGGACGGGCGTTCCAAAAATAGCGTGTGATACACGTGCGCACACAATAACTTATTTTGCGCACTTGCATCACAAATAACTATTTTCAAACAGACGAAAGTGTCACCCGACACTCGTCAAGTATTTTTTTCATAAAAGTTAGTTTCTCCTGAAGCCTCGAAAAATACTCTCTTAGCCTATTTAGTGTGAAAAGAAACAATTATAAATTCTTGTGTACGATTATTTTTGCATTATATAAATTCAGTGATTCTAAACTTTAGGTGATGTTTCAATTTTGATTATATCTTCGAAAATTAAACTATTTGCTTGTCTCGTGGGGGTGGGGGAGTCACCCTCTTTTTCTATCATAAATTAAATCACAATAAAATGAATTTCAGGGGTGATTGGGATATGGTTTTCGGCTTTGAATGAGATGTCCTTTAAATTATAATTGAAATGTGATTTTCATGTCTGCATTTTCTGGTGAGAAGCTCACATTATCAGGTTACATATCTCATTACTTACATCCGATTTTTAATAACGTCATTATTTGATATTTAATTAATTCGTTTGCCTTGCATTTCGATTAGCGTAACCCATACCATGGGGCATCGTCAATCAAAGTAAAGTATGTCACAAAACCTAGTTATAACTAAAAAAAAACGAGAGCGGTCGGGGGACCGCCGTCAGAAGCTATGCTTCTTCAACATTGAAAGAAGAATGCAAATTTTATTTTTATTGCATGCATCAATTGAAAGAACAGCTCTCTCTTCCAGAAAGAAGGAAGAAGGAAGAAGGAAGAAGGAAGAAGGAAGAAGGAAGAAGGAAGAAGGAAGAAGGAAGAAGGAAGAAGGAAGACGGAAGAAGGAAGA
>CAKNWT010318856.1:1978-12992 GCA_932066315.1 Andricus coriarius
GAAAAAAAAAATTTGTTGAAAAAAAAATTATGTAATCTTTGCGATGTGGAAAGTTGCTCATCTTCAAAGTGCGCATGCGCGTTCATTCCACCGATGCGGAAAGTGCATAATAATCAAAGTGCGCATGCGCAAATATTATTCCCGCATTGTTATCAGGAATGACTCACTTTGCATATAATTTAGATACACGGAACGGCCTACTTTCGAGGTGGGTGTTGCAAAAAGAAATTAGAGGTTAAAGGTTATGGTAAAATTCCTATCAGGCGCTTTGTCAATGGAGGGTGGCTCGACGGCATCATCGAGAATGTTTTTTATGTACCTACCCTGAATAAAAATCTCTTTTCCGTGGGCGTATGCATGTCGAACGGTTTAATGATCATCATGAAGCATGATTTTGCCGGTATCTATTCAAAAGACACGTTATTGGCTCAAGGCATAAAACTGGGAAATAATTTAATTAAATTGTTTATAAAATGTAAAATGCGTAACGAAGCTAATTACGTATCTGCTGCTCCGTTAAAATTATGGCACGAGCGCTTTGGGCACGCGAATAACGAATCAATTAAGAAATTATCAAGAGGTTACGCGGTTGTCGGCTTGTCCGTTAAAAATGAAGATAATTTCTTTTGCGAAAATTGTCCAATAGGAAAACAATCTAAATTGCCGTTTGAGTAACGAGAGAACGCTCGCGAGGTTGCACCGGGAGAAGTTGTTCACACCGATCTTTGCGGTCCGATGCAAACTGTGCCCTTTGGCGGCGCGAGATTTTTCATGCTTTTTAAAGACGAGTCGTCTGGTTTTCGCACTGTACATTCTCTTAAACATAAAGATGATGCGTTTGAGGCGCTTGTGAAGCACGTTAGTCTCGTGAAAAATCAGTTTGGAAGAGACATAAAGATTGTTCGTTCAGATAATGGGACAGAGTATACAAATAAAAAGGTTGAAAATTTCTTAGACTCTCGTGGCATCAAGTTGTTTACTTCTGCACCGTACACACCCCAGCAGAATGGACGTGTTGAACGCGAGATGCGGACTGTTGTCGAATCCGCGCGAACCATGTTGCTCGCGAAAGGCCTGCCGACGCGACTTTGAGCTGAGGCCGTGAATACGTCAGTGTACGTCTTGAATCCCACACTCGGCCCTCGCTCGGACACAACTACACGATTCGAATTATGGTTTAATACAAAACCACGTGTATTGCATCTGCGCATCTTTGGGTGTGATGCTTACGTACTCGAGCCGGATATTTTTCGTAAAAAGTGGGATGAAAAAGCTGAAAAATTAATATTTGTCAGTTATCAAAAAGAGTCAGAAAACTATAGACTTTTTAATCCGGAAACTAGTCGCATCGTCGTGTCGAGAAATGTTATTTTCAACGAAACTGAACGTCATAACGTAAAAGAAGAAACCGTATCGATCTCCGTTGATGATAATTTACCGGAAATTAATGAAAATCCGACATGTAATCCGAATCACCCACAAGGCGATGCGCATTTATTTTCAATCGAGCACCCCAATGATAACACGGTTGCTGCGAAAGAGACTCCTAGCACCCCAGAGATCGGCGAGGATCTGTCGAATACGCTCGAAACTGAGGAACCGGAACGGCATCCTCCCGACCGATAGCAAGCATGCATTACTGTTTACGAAACACCGCGAAGTTACCAAGAAGCTCTTGAATGCGATGACTCAGAGTTGTGGAAACAAGCGATTGACGACGAGTTACAAGTACATATAAGAAATAAGACATGGGATGTAGTTGAGTTGCCGGAATCGCGAAAACCGATAGGATTCACTTGGGTCTTTAAGGTTAAGGATTTAAACGAGAAAAATTCAAAGCGTTATAAAGCTCGCTTGTGTGCCCAAGGTGTTTCACAAGAAAAAGGGACAGATTACGGGGAAATTTTCTCTCCTGTTGTACGTTATGAGTCAGTTCGAATGCTTCTCGCTATTGCTGTGCACGAAAATTTAAGCTCTTTACAATTCGACGTGAGTACAGCCTACTTGAATAGCTGCCTCAAAGAAACAACTTACATGAAAATTCCACACGGTTTAAATGTAGAAGGTAAAAATCTAGCTTTGAAACTAAATAAGGCAATTTACGGGCTGAAACAGGCCGGTCGATGCTGGAATGAAAAATTTGACAGTTTCATGAAGAGCTTGGATTTCGAGCAAAGCAGTGCGGACAAATGCGTATATGTTGGTGTATTCGACGAAACGAAAATTTATCTAGCATTATATATAGACGATGGATTAGCACTTGCGCAAGACTTGAATGTACTAAAGAAATTTATTGAAATTTTGAGAACTCAATTTTACCTAAGTGTTAGCGAGTTGAATTATTTTGTCGGAATGCAAATCTCACGCGAGAAAGACTCTCTTTATTTGTCAAGAAAACTATGTGAATAAAATCTTACAAGAATGCAATATGTATGAGTTGAAGTCCGTAAAGACACCGTTTGGTTCACACATAAAACTTACTAATCCGACTGAAAGATGTGATTTGAACGTACCTTATCGTGAACCCGTTGGTTCGCTCCTGTTTTTAGCGATGGTTTCGCGACCTGACATTGCATTCTCAGTTGAGGTCGTGAGTAGATATCTCGGTAATCATGACGACTCGCATTGGCAAGCAGTAAAGCGTATTTTTCGCTACCTTAAGGGTACATCAAACTTCGGGCTTTTATTTCAGCCAAAAAACGAAAGTAACGCATTAATCGGATATTCCGATGGAGACTATGCAAGTGACCCAGACTTGCGCCGGTCGACATCGGGTTACGTGTTTATGTTATGCGGCGGATGCGTAACGTAGTCCTCTAAGCGTCAAGCATGCGTTAGCCTAAGCACGACCGAAGCCGAATTTATAGCAGCAAGTGAGGCTTGTAAGGAAATATTGTGGCTCCGAAAATTACTGTCATATGTCGGGCATGCGTGTGTTGGACCTACTATTCTCAATATTGACAATCAAAGTGCAATTAAATTAACAAGGAATTCCGAATTCCATCGTAGATCCAAACACATAGATGTTCGATATCACTTCATTTGTGAAAAACTGCGAGAAAATGTGATTGATTCTGTTTATGTGTCCACAAATGATCAGTATGCCGATGTACTAACAAAAGCTTTGTGTTGCGAGAAATTTACTGTATTGCGAACTAATCTCAATGTAATTGAACGTGCGTCGAAAACGCTTAAGTAGGGGGAGTGTTGCACAAGTTTATTCAAATACTTGGCGCGGTACCGACTGTGCATGTCGAGATTATGTATCGACAGAGGTCGACAAAATCGAAAGGCGAGAGGATGCTCTCAACAAGACGTAGCGGGCCTTGTCATCAGTTGGCTGATTCGTTCTGTCCTGAATGTACCCAACGCTCTTCACATTTTTATAATAAACTCGTCATTGAGAAACTGTTATATTTTATTATCAGCCTGCAACAATACTGAATACTACAAAGGACCCCGCACCAAATGTACAGAAAATGGCTTTGTGTGAAAAATTCTAAATAAAATTTTTTTTTGTATTTTTGAACCTGCAAAGCAATAATCCGAAAGAAAAAATTAAGAAAAATGGACAGTTTTTTAACAAAAAATTGTCAAAGTTTCAATTCTTACATGTATTTTAATAGAAAAATGCTTATTTTAGTGAAAAGTTTTTTTTTTCTTCTAAACTCTTTGTTAGATTTTGCTAAAAGCTTCACATTTTGACTATCAGTCTTACCGAAACAAAAGGTTCATATGTAAGGTCAAGGAAGATTAACGGTTTTTTGGGTATACAGCATGTTATGGGGGTGTTTTCATACTTTAAACATCCAAGTATGGAAATCATCATTTCCTAGTAACTTAAGTCACTGGAGATTTTTTATTTAAATGCTAGGGTATGAAATCACTTTTAAATAAGTAAAGAAAGCGTGCATAGCACGGATATTCTATATGTGAATTCACTTCAAGGGTTGTTTTATCATCCCTTGAACATTTAATCCGGAATATCGACATTTCTTAATGACTAAAATTACAAAAAGTTTTCTGATTTATTTATGAGGATAGGAATCATATTAAAGAAAATAGGGAATATGTAGAGCAACAAGGATGTCTTTGAATTTTTCTAGAGGGTTGTTTAATCATCCTTTACTTAGAGAAGCAGAGAAATTAACTTTTCGTAAGGAATACATCACCAAAGATCAGTCCTAGAATATCACTTAAAAAAAAGGAAGTGTCCTTTAGGAGGACTTGCATTAAAATTTATTTTCAGCGTAGTTTAATCATCCCTTAATTATTGAAACAAAGAAATCGATATTTTATACGGGATAACGCACCACAGATTTTTTTATTAACATACTATTGATCAACAAAATCACTTTAAAACCTACATAGGAAGTGTCTTTTAACAGGATTTGCATTAGCATTTATTGTTCGGATCATCCCTTATTTATTGAACAAGGAAATCGATATTTTATACGGGATGAAGCACCAAAGTTTTTTTTAATTTACATTGATCAATAAAATCACATTAAAACATATGCTTCCTTTTTTTGGTTTAAAGTGATATTCTAGGCCTGATCTTTGGTGATTTATTCCTTGAGAAAAGTTAATTTCTCTGCTTCTCTAAGTAAGGGATGATTAAACAATCCTCTAGAAAAATTCAAAGACATCCTTGTCGTTCTACACCTTCCCTATTTCCTTTAATATGATTCCTACCCTCACAGATTAATGAGAACACTTTTTGTAATTTTAGTCATTAAGAAATGTCGATATGCCGGATTAAATACTCAAGGGATGATAAAACAACCCTTGAAGTAAATGCACATATATAATATCCGTGCTATGCACGTTTCCTTTACTTATTTAAAAGTGATTTTATCCTTTAGCGTTTAAATGAAAAATCTCCAGTGACTTTAGTTACTAAGAAATGATGATTTTCATACTTGAATGTTTAAAGTATGAAAACACCCCCATAACATGCTGTATACCCAAAAAACCGTTAATCTTTCTAGATTTTAGATATGAATCTTTAGTTTCGGTAAAACCAATAGTCAAAATGTGAAACTTTTAGCAAAATCTAACAAAGAGTTTAGGAGAAAAAAAACCTTTCACTAAAATAAGCATTTTTCTATTAAAATACATGTAAAAATTGAAACTTTGACCATTTTTTGTTAAGAAACTGTCCATTTTTGTTACTTTTTTCTTTCGGATTATTGCTTTACAGGTTCGAAAATACAAAAAAAAGAATTAATTTAGAATTTTTCACAAAAAGCCATTTTCTGTAAATTTGGTACGGGGTTCGTTAAAATGTCTCAACTATTAAGGCTTTAAATATTTTTTAAATTGCTATTAGCCCTTTGAAAAAGATCGTAACATAAAAAACACCTTTCTTTGTAAAATTCAGGGTGCATACATTTTAATTTTTTGAACTTATACGAAAAAAATAGTTAGCAATTTCTTCCGCAAAAGTCTGAGTTTTGTAGCAGTTTTTAGACTAAATAGCATTTTCTTTTATTGAGAAATCACAACGAAAATAAAAAATTCGATTTTATAATTTTGCTTCTTTTTACTTCTTTCTACTCTTAACGAATTATTAGATGGAAGAATGTGGTTTCTTATACACAAAAAGTATTTTAAAAAGTTTTCAAACAATTTTTTAAAAAATGTCTGAGGTTTAAATAGTTCAATATTATAATAGAAACGCCAAAAATTTGAAATTACTCTACTTTTTCATGTTTGACCTACAATTATTCAATTTTAAAGGTTATAAATTAAAATTGTAACAAATAAAAAAAATATTTTAATTAATTTGTATTTGAAATCAGAAACATTTGTATACTTCAATCTAAAAGCTGCTGAAAACATTGAATTTAAACTGGGTTGAATTCAGGATATATTTCAAAAAGAGTATTTGTGTATTTTCACATTTTTAGGGCTTAAATTTAAACTCTTGATTTAAAAGTAATAAAGATAAAAGTGGGCTCAGCGGACATCCTTGCCTTACTCCTCTCACAAACCAGAAACTATCCCCTACATTTTCTCCTACCTTTACCTTGCCTTTTGTCTCTCGAAAAATGTCCGATACTCACTTTATTAATCCCTCTCGTATTGCCTTTTTCATGATAACTTTTTCTATCTCGCCTCGCTCTAATGAGTCAAATGCCGCCTTCAAGTCCACGAACATTGCTACCATTGCCACTTTCTTCCTTTTAGGGCCAATTCCACAATCTCTGATTAAATCCATGTTTAACTAATCATGATTATTTTTTAATCAACGACTTAATCGTGATTAACTTGCGAAACATTCCACGATGAATTTTTAACCTATGGTTAACTAACAGTATACACTCTTCGCAATAAAGTCTAGTTTCTGCGTATTTCTGTTGTAACGGCGATTTTGATTGGCTGAGTCACGAAACTTGTGTTCGCGCGCCATCTCTTGCACGCCAAACCAAATAAATAGTACTCTGACGTCACAAATTACGCGTTGTTTACTTGCTTTGCTGAAGCGTCTCCAAATTAACATTAATCAAATTAATTAAGTGAAGCGGTGTTTTCTAAAGCTAAAAGAAAAGGAAAAAAAATAATATTTTGAGGACATATTTCATTTTGAGCCATATATACTGTCGCACTGCACGTTAACTAAACTTTTAGGTTACGTTGAGCCCGGTTAATCGCTGGTTAAGTCGCCAACCGGCCAAAAATGGCCGATTAAGTTAAACAGCGATTAGACTACTTTAATCATGGTTTAAAAGATGGTGGAACGCAATGTACTGATTAAATAAAGTTAATCAAGGGTTAAAATTTAATCACGGTTGGTGGAATCGGCCCTTAATCCGCTTATTTACTAGATTGTTCAGAACATATATATTGTCCAGCAGCCCCATCCCTTTTCTAAACCCTGTCTGATTCGGTGGCTCTATCTTTTTTTTCACAACTTCTTTTTTTAACCTCTCCGATAAAACTGTCACATATACTTTATACAGTGTTGGAATTAGTGCCACTCCTTTATAGTCCTCAATATCCTCCCATTTGCCTTTCTTCACTATTGGTATCACTATTCCTTCGTTCCATAGCTCTGGCCACCCCTCTTGTCTCTATACTCTATTGCACATTATCCACGCCCATTCCTTTAATTCTGTCCCCCCATATTTCCAGACTTCATTTGGAATCTCACCTATATCAGGAGCCTTTCCATCCTTCATCATCCCTAAAACCTTTACTGTTTCCTCCCTTGTAATATTCTCCTCCTCATCTGTCTCCCTACCATCTTTTCTTCCTTTTCTAACTTTCCTCTCTGCCCATCCTAGTAATTCCATACAATATTTTTTCCATTCTACCATCGCAATATCCTGGTTTACTCTTTTCCTTTTTCTTCTCTCTCTATTTACTACATTCCAATTCTCTTCTTCCGTCCTAGCCTTCTCCGTTTCTTCTTGAAACCATTTATTTTCCTCCTCTTTTTTTAATCACACAACTCAGTATACTCCTCCTCTTTTCTCCTATATTCTTCTCCACTACTTGTCCCTTTTCTTCATTTTCTCAATTCACTTCTCACTTCCTTCTTCTTCTGTTTACATTCCTCATCCCATCCACTTCTATCCCCTCCTTCACTAACTTATTTTTTACTTGTGCACTGTAATACTCTTTTTATTTCTCCTATCATTATTTCCATTTCCTCGTTTAGATTTCCTTCCCCCGTTTCGTATTCCTGACTTTCTTTGATTGTTATTTACCTTCCATTGTCCAATCACCTCTTCCTGCTCTTTTTACTTTTGCTTCCTTTTTAGCCTTATTGTTATTACTCATTTCTCCCTCTACTGTCACGATTAAGGGAAAATGATCCAAATCTATATAATTCCCTACCTCTAGTTTCTTAACCTTACCTCGTCGTCCACTACCAGATAATCAATTACCGTTCCCTCTTGAACGTGTATATTCCCCTTCTCCCCCTTTATACTTCCATTCAAAATTAACCATCCCATTTCCGCTAGGCTCTTTAACAATTTCTTACCCTCCCCAATCATTATCTTGTCTTTGGATTTCCTTCCTCGCTCTCCACCCCATTCCTTTCCTCCTCTATCTCCTGTTCTCACATTAAAATCTCCTCCTATTATAAGCCTAATCTCTTGCTTATTTTCTTCCATCAGTTCTCTCATCTCCTCTGATTTCTCCTGCATATCTCCGTTCATATAGACACCCACTATCTTCCACCTCTCTCCTCCCATATTTATCTCTTCTACTAATAATCCTTATTTGTGTTCTTTCATCTCCTTCTTATCCTTCTCTGTTATCCATTCATTCCTTACTCCCAGAACCATTCCTTCCATTGCTCTGCCCTTCTTATTCTTCCTCTTTGCATTTTGAACTTACCATTTGTAACCTCTTGGTAATCTTTCCCTTACTCTTTCCCATCCCTTTTCATCTAGCCACGTCTCCATCATTGCTACTAAATCCCATTGTGTTAAATTTTTCATAAACTCCCTATCCTTTCTTTCTAAGCCTTCTATATTCCAGTAGCATATCCTCCAACCTTCCGTACTTTCGTTTCTTGTCTCTTTTTGTGTCCTAATTTTTTTAATTTCTTTATCTCCCGATCCTTTCTCTCCTAGTTTCCCGATACCTCAGTTTTTACTAACTCTCCCCTGTACTCGTCCCAATTCCACCATACACCTACTATCTGTATTCACCCATACTTAACCCATGTTCTTCTTCCCTTTTTTTCTTTCCTCTTCCGCTATTTTCCTTAACTTATACTGCATATTCCTTTCTACCCATGTCAAATCAACATTTATTCTCTCCGAGTTTCCATATAACATCCTCTTCTTTGTCATCGCTTCCCTCTTACGTTCCCATTTTTTTAGTTTTATTAGTACCATTCTCTCACCTCTTCGCTATTCCCTTCCTACACTTCGCACTTCCTCTATCTCTACCTTAACATAAATTATTTCTAGTGTTTCTTCTATTACTTCCATCAGCTCCTTCCCTTCTAATCTTAGACCCTTTATCACCATGTTTCTTTTTCTTTCTTCACTCTCTTTCTTTTCTATTCTTTGTTCTATTTTTCTCAGCCTTTCCTTTTCCTTATTCCCACTCTCCCCTACTCTAAACTCACGGTTTGAGCTTTCTATTTTTAAGTTTCCCTTCCAGCTCCTCTACTTTTTTATTCGGCTCTTCCTTCTTTTCCAGTCTTTTCGCCAGCGTCTGCATCCTTTTCTCTACCTAACCTCTTCCCATTTCCTCATTTATTCCCTCAGCTCTGCCATTTCCTGCCTAATTTCTTTCCTTATTTCCTCTACCCTTTTCTCCTGCTTTTCTTCATATATCCCCATTACTTCCATTATCATTTTACGCATGTCATCCAACTGTACATTTTCTTTTTCTATTCGACCTTTATGTTCAACTGTTTCTTCGTCATTCTCCTTGCCGCCCCCCCCCCCTTCCCCGCCATGTTGTTCTTTTCCCGTTGGTGTTCTGTACATTTTCGGATTTTTTATGTTGTATCCTGCTTCTAATTTATCTTCACTACTTCCTCTCTCCGCCCTATCCCTCTTCCTATTTACGAATGGCTCTATTGAGCCAAAACTCTCCGTCCTCAATCTCTCCCTTTCTACCGTTTTTCTGTACTGTCCTCTCTCTTTTTTGTCTCAAGTTTCGGCGTACAGAATAGTTCCTTGCGCGAATTCCTTTCTTCTTTGCTATCGCTGTCCCCGTTACCCATCAAGCCGATTCGAAGTAAACTCTGTCCGTAACCCCATACGTAACTTTTGTTTAATCTATCAGCACTGCTCATATAAGAGAAAGGATAAAAAAAGCAGTAGGGGTAATGAAACAGATATGGCGAATAGGAAAAAGAAGGGTAAAAAAATTGGAGAAGGAGAATGTGGTTATTTGATACGCTGGTATGGCCGGTATTAGGTTATGGAGCAGAGATATGGGGATGAAAAGAGAGGAAAGAGATTGAGAGTTTACAAGAAAGGTATATAAGGTAGACCCTGGGGCAGACTGCGGAACGCCGGGATATATGGTGAGAGAAGAAGCGCAAAGAGATAAATTAAGTACTAGAGCGGGAAAGAAGGCATGGAGTTTTGAGATGAAGCTGAGGAAGCGAAAGGGAAGGGAGTTGGGGAGAAAGTGTTTGATGGAGGTGGCAGGTAGGAAAGGGAGGGCGATGGAACTAACGTGATGGCAAGGAGAAAGGAGGGGATTCTTTAAGGCTAGAGATATAGAAGACTGGACTCAAGTAAACTATGAGGAAATGGAAAGAAGGGAAAGGGAACGGCAATTAATGGAAAGATAGGGCAAGATTGAAGAATCAAAATATAATAAATGGTACAAGATGATAAAAAATCAAGGAGTACCATAGTATTTAGAAAAGGGTTGGGGAGAGAAAAGATGAACCAGAATAGCAAGATTTAGATTGGAAAACGAAGTAAGGGAAGGTATGTATTGGGAAAAAAAAGAGAACAGGAAGTGCAGAATCTTTGAATGGGAAGAGGAAACTTGGGAGCATGTATGGGAAGAATGTAGGAGAGGAATAAACGATAAAGGAAGCTGGCAGGAGAATGTGGTAAAGATTCTAGGAGAGGAGGGTTTGTGGGAAGAGTGGTTGAAAGAGTTAGAGGATGCTAGTGGAGAGAAAGAGAAAGATTGAAAGAATAGATTTAATAAAGTGGCAAAATGGAGGTACAAGAGAAGTGAACGAAAAAGGAAACGGAAGTCGCTTAAAGTAGAAGTGTAAAGATTTGTAAGTAATGGTTATGTAATAGCATAAGTAGATTAAGATGGGTTTGCGTTATCGCTCTCTCCCCCCTCTCTCTCTCTCTCTCTCTTGCACTCACGCTTTCGATCACTCGCACAATCGTACGCTAACACCTTACAAATTGCGCTATCGTCAAAAATAGAAATAATGTTCTAGATATAAGATTTTCTGTAAATAGATCTAAATAACTGTAAATACCCAAGTGCGAATTGCCAAAGCTGAAAATACGGCACAATATTGGCCCAATCACGGCAGCCAACAGTCGGCTATTGT
>CAKNWT010318859.1:0-16005 GCA_932066315.1 Andricus coriarius
ACAGTTAGTTTTTTCAAATTGAGTAACATAAATTGATCATTTAATTTCAGGTTATATAATTGAAATTTGGATATAATTTTTATAATAAAAATTTATTTATATTCATAATACTGTTATTGCAATTACATTATTTTTCAACTGTGCTTGATTTTGTAAAATAAGTATCTGAATTTAATTTTCAAAACTATATGTAAATATGTTTTATTTTTTCTGAAATTAGTATAAACGGTTCCAAATAAATAAAATTTTAGAAATGAAATTAAAAATGTACAAAAAATGTAAAGTAAAAATTATTTTAATGTCTTAAGGCCATGTAACGAGTGGGTCACGTGACCAAGCTAGTCCTCAATTTTTCATTGCCAACTTACGTCCAAAATAAATAAGATATCGCTCTCAAATTTTAGAAAATGAAAGAGCAGATACTTAAGTTCACGGCTCTACTTTTTTTCGGTGGAAATTTTGAAAAAAAAGTTTATTATCGATACTTTCCATTGTAAACTTACGTCCACACGGAATGAGATATCGTTTTGAAATTTTAGCACGGTAATTAGAAGGCTCGAAGGAAGACGGCTTAGGTCCAAAATATTTATAATTGTGAAAAAAATTTTTAATTACCAATTGGAAAAAATACCGACCGTGCTGCAGAACACGCAAGAAATTTTCAATTTTGCCAATGGGCTAGTTATGTGGTTCATATTGATAAAAGTGGAGCAAAACAACGAAAACTGGTGACAAACTTTGTACACAAACAGTGCAAAAATTACTGTTTGCACTTGAAATGTAAATAAACAAATTTATATGTTTACTTAGTCTGGCATGCCAATACGTATCCGCTGTCTCAGAGCAGCACTATCGCAGCAAGCAGACAACTGCTTACTTCCGCGAGTCTGTGGGTAAAACAGATTGCATGATATTCATTTACGTGAGAAGGAATTCTTTTTCGTCAAATTACATGTATTTTTCCCAACTTATATCCAAACGAAATGATATATCGGCCTGAAAGTTTGGAAAATGAAAGGGGAGGCAATAAATTTCACGCCTCTGCTTTTTTTCGGTGAAAATTTTGAACAAAAAATTCCGAATAAAATAAAACTAGAATATATCGATATTTTTCATAAGGATACTTCCCATCAAATTTTGGGGAAATTTAACCACTTTTTGGTTAATTTTCTAGAAAAGTTTAGGGAGATTTCTCTATAGAACGAGTGTTAATATTACACACGAATGTTTGGGTAATTTTCCCTACTAAGCTTTGGGGAAAATTCCACAAAATGTGTCAATTAGCGTCAACACAATTTTGGGTAAAATTCCCCAAGAAATTTTTTACAGTGCACTATCGGCGAGAAAATTCTAGGCGTCTGGCTTTGAAGCTTAACAACTCAGCTAAAAAATGCTAGCATTATAAGTAAATAGTCATTTGGAGTTCTACCTAAATAAGCTTAAAGACGTTAATAAAAAAAATTTGTTGTGCTTTGCAGACTGAAAAATGTAAAAAAAAAGTAAGGAATTTCGGGCACATTTCAGAAAAGTCAAGTTTGGAGCATTACTTTTCATGCGAGAGGCAATGGGAAACATTAAAAAAAAATCATGAATATGAAAAAAACATCTATAAACAAAGCGGAGTTAACAAATTTGAGAAATAACGTAAGTTGTTGCTTAAAATTACAAAAATATACAACTATAGTATCTTCAGTTCTAATGCAGATATTAAAGCGATTCAAACTCCAAATTGTAACCGGAGAGCCTTCTTTCTGCCGACCGCTGCACACATCTACTAGAGTCTTTGGAACTTTTTTGAGGTGGTTACTTTTAATTAGAATTTTTTGGCTATTTTAGTTGAGGGAAGCTGAGAAGGTGTTCCCTAAGTATACTAGGGGCAGTTTTTTTGATTTATTGAATATTAGTGTGCAATATGAACTAGAGTCTTGGGTACGTGTCTGTGATAAATGTTTTTAATCAGAAATTTTCTTGGCTAATTGAGTGAAAAGTAGCTGCGACGGGGTTCATTAATTCCAAGATATTTTGTTTATAGAATTTTTTTCTGCGAAAAGGATCTTAATCAGATACATTTGACAACGCTCTGGTAAAAGCGTCTGTTCTATCAGTATGTTCTGCGTCAAATTTTTTTCATCAGGCGTGTATTTGCAGTGAAAATGCATGCTAAAAAAATATATAGTAATTTTTAATGCATGTGCATACCAGTGAGATACGATTTAATGACTAATTGCAATGACTAATCATGTTATTAGGACTGGATCAGTTCTTATTCGCGCACGTATGTATCATACATTTCCAAGATATATTTTGGTATAGAACTTTTATTTAATAAAAAAAAAATGTTCGCCTAAGCTTTACGACACTAATTATTAAGTTCGTTAATTATAAAAAACTAATTGAAGTTAAATAAATTAAATTAGTAAGGATGTTGTCAACATATTTTCATCAGGGGGTGTTTGCCTCATTTGTGCACACATGTACGGTACATCACTGGGTAATTATTGTTTGGCGTGATAATAATCTAGGCAGAGCACCGTGGTCACATGGATTGATTTCATCTTTTATTAGGTTCAGTTTATTAAGTATGTCTGTTTGAAATATTTAAAAACATTTTATTATTAATCTTCAAATTTTTATCATATTATAATAAATAATAATTTATATCAGTTTTCATAAGGGTTTTATATGCATGCGCTCACATAATATTAAATACTATTGCATCACTTTTACGCTATAATTTTAAATTTACAACCTGATCTTATGAGAACTTTCAGAATAGAGCTTGAATCAGCACTCTTAAAGTGATAAGTTTAATATATAAAACTGTTATACAAGCTTAAAAGTAAATCGTCTTTAGAGAGATAGCAATTTCAAGTTTTGATGAATTCCATGAATTTTAGACATCATATGCAATTAACTTGCAAAAGCTTGTAATAAATACAATGAACAAGTGATTCTAATTTTCGGAAATAACTTTTATTGTTGATCAAAAATATTGCTGATAATGTTGATTCAGCAATTACAATAAATATTTGAATTAAAGATTTTTAAACCGACCTATTCAAAAAATTGATGTACATATCAAGATGTTTTTTTTTTCGAGTAAGACTAAATTTCCGTGCTGGTTACAAACCTGTTGGTTGCTTCTCAGAAAAATTAAATCTAATGCCTTAAAATTAAAACAATTTTACTTATCTTCCCTAATTTTGCCATTAAATTATTGTTTATTACATTGACTATGATATATACCTTATTCTTTTAAATATTTGCAGCCGATAAATTATTTTATGAAAAAAATGTGAAAAATACTCAAAATATTGTTTAATAACCATACGGGGGCGACAGCGGCTTCCCACACTCCGCCAGATGCGAAATTCGGTCGGATGCCAGAGATTGACCATCGGGCGAAAGTTGGCCCTACTTTGGTAACCGATCTACGGTAACCAGAGTTGGACCGACTGAGATGTTTTCAAGCTGCCGTGGTCTGACTGACGTTGGCAACCGACGTCGGCGGTGGGCGAAAAGCCGACTTTCGGCCCAACTTTGGCCCGACGATCGAATAAACTGTGGCAGATTGGTCGGTACGACCGCAAGAATGCGGTCCGTCTGACTCTGTATGCAGCAGTGGGTTAGCCACAAGTCACCTTGGTGCACCCGATGGTCGGTCAAACCTTGGCCCGAATTTGGGCCGGCCGTCAGACAAACGCTGGTTCATGGTTTCGAAAAGACCGTGAAAGTACGGTCAATCCGACTCTAAGCAAGAGATGGCCCGACCGTCAGCATAACATCGATAAAATTTCTAAGTTCCGTCGATGCAAATTTTAAATGCTTATTAACAATCACATTGTATGTCCTTATCAAAAATTGTAAAAGAGCCTTAAACGCGAAAAAACAAAATATCACACGAAGAAAAATTATTTAAAGTGGGTGCAAAAAAAAAATGTTTGAAAAAAATTGTTTAAAAAAGTTTGAAAAAAATGTTTGAAAATAAATTGCTTAAAAAATATTTTGGATAAGATGTTTAGAAAAAAATGTTTAGAACAAAAATATAAGAAAAATTTTTGAAAAAAAAAGTTGAAAAAAAATCAAACAAAAATTTTGAAAAAAAAATTTGTGGAAAAAAAATATTAAAGGGTTTCAGCCCGGGGATACGAAACCTTAAAAATTTTAATGGGTTTAAATTATTTATTTAAAAGTTATTTTACTGATATTCACGTTAACAGATAATTTATTTTACATGTACATGATGTCACATAGAGGAGAGTACCCGAATATGAGATATTCTCGTAATATGAGACAGCGGGGTTTTAGCTAAACTAAAAGGCGCACTCTTTTGATTCTATCACTAACTTGTAGCCCTTAAAGAAAAAGTAATTTCGTGGTGAAGCCATTTTTTTATTGTGCTTCTAAAGATTATGAGCAAACTGTTTGTGAAATCGGTGGTGGTCGAGTTCTTTGAAGGGAAGTCTTTAAATCCTATTTATTATGTATTAAATAAATATTTAGCAGTAAAGTCTGCCTGGAGGGATAGGGATTGAATAACTAAGTAGGAAAATATCGATAGTGTTCAAGTTTTTTAATGTACTGGTTAGACGTAATAAATGCGTAGCTATACGGTGTGGTTCTCATAATATGAGACACCTGTGGTTCTACACACTACTGCAAAAACTAAATATATCTGAATAACAGTTGATTAACACTTTGGAAACATACAATAAAGTTTTTCATTAAAAATAATACTTTATTTTACATTTTATTAGCGTTTTCCTGGAGTATCTCATATTATGAGAATAGTTTGACGAGTTTGGAAAAAGCAATTTTTTTACATTTTTTAGATTTTCAGAAGAAACAAAAATTAATAAAAATTTTCATTTCAGCACCTTATGGTAAACTAAATTCCGTTTAAAATGGCCTATATTACTTTTAATTTCAGTTAATAGAATTCCGGCAATCACACCAAACAGAGTTGGTATCTCATATTTGGGTACTCTCCTCTAATAATAAAAAAATTATTGAAAAAAAAGAGTTTAAAAAATGTTTAATTTCAACTGCTTTGAGCTGTGGCTTATGAGGATGGTTTTTTCATTGACTTTCAATTCTTTAGGTATAGAGTAATGTGTAAGACGATAGATTCAGGTATAGATGTGGGTTCGAAACCCCGCAGCGATAGAAATTTTATTTGTAATATAATGTTTAAAAATGAAATATATGTATTCATTCTAAGCAGGACCATTAACATATTAGTCAAAATACTTGCAATCAATCATTATTAATTTTTTGAATACCGTGAACCTTCAAAAATGAAAGTCGGCCCCACATTGTTGGCCAAGGCTGGGCCGACATCAACTTAATAGATGGCCCATAGATGGAACCAAATGCCGGGCCGGCGTTAAGAAGTCAAGGGCGGTTGACCCTTATCATTTAGCTGGTTGGCCCGACCAGTCGCGCACAAAGTTGGACAGACCGTCCGACGGTTGGCCCGACCGTGGGCCGACGGTCAATTTGCACCTGGCCAACAACAAAATAATAATGCATCTTAATGTAAACTCTTTTTTAAATTTGCAGAAAAATGACACCTATCGAATGGATTTCATCTCGATCCCATAAAATAAAATTATAAGGAGTTATTTCATTCGTTTTTGAGGAAAAAATATACCGTCTTTTTCAAGCCACTTTTATGCAATTTAATTATAAAAACTTATTTTGCCGCTAAGTGTACTTCATACCCAAATTACTGTAGAGGACAACCACCCACTTTAGTTGATATCCTATTGGCCAAAAATGCAGAAATTCCGATGTAAAAAGTCAATTTTTTAAATAACAAATGAGTCTTTGAGGAAACAAATAATTTTTTTTGGTTGATTTTTTGTAAACTTTTAAAGAGTAGCAAGCGGCATATTTCTTTTTTTCTGTCAGACAAACAGGTTCGTTGTAGTAAACAAAAAACTTGTTTTTGCTATCATCAACGATTGTTTACACGCACCATCGGTCCCAGGATTTTGATTGAAACATATATGCTTTTGTTCTATATGCTAATACCACAAAAATCCGAAGTCAAATGTCAGGTATCAAAAAATGCACAATTTTTCATATGGCGCCTGGACTAAAAAATCTTGGTTGGCATTTTGTCGACAAGATCCAAACGGTTCGATAGCTCAATTGTGTAGTGAGTAGGGTGGATTTACCCAGGTGCGAATTGACCGTCGGCCCACGGTCGGGCCAACCGTCGGACGGTCGGTCCAACTTTTTGCGCCACTGGTCGGGCCAACCAGCTAAATGATAACGGTCAACCGCCTTTGACTTCTCAAGGTCGGCCTGACATTTGGTATGAAGTCGGCCCAACCTTGGACAACAATGTGGGGCCGACTTTGATTTTTGTAGATTCAAGGTATTCAAAAAATTAATAATAATTTATTGCGAGTATTTTGGCTATAAATATTAATGGCCCTGCTTAGAATAAATACATATATCACATTTTTTTAAATTATATTACAAATAAAATTTCTATCGCTACGGGGTTTCGAACCTATATCTATACCTGAATCTATCGCCTAGCGGTCGGGAGTCTTACCCATTAATCTATGCCTACAGAATTGAAAGTCAATGAAAAAACCATCCTCATAAGCCACAACTCAAAGCAGTTAAAATTAAACATTTCTTTAACTCTTTTTTCTCAATAATTATTTATTATCATGCGAGATCATGTGGATGCAAAATAAATTAACTGCTAACGTGAATATAAGTGAAATAACTTTCAAGTAAATAATTTGAACCCATTACAATTTTTAGGGTTTTGCAGCCCCGGGCTGAAACCCTTAAATTTTTTTCCAAAAACTTTTCAACAAATTTTTTTTCTTCAACATTTTTGTTTTAATTTTTTTTCAACCATTTTTTTTTCTTGGCGCTCACTTTAAATCATTTTTCTTCGTATAATATTTTGTTTTGTTCGCGTTTTAAGCTATTTTAAAACTTTTGATAATGACATAAAATGTGATTTTTAATGAGCATTTAAAATTCGCGCATCATGATGACTTGTAATAGCCAATGTTATGCGGATGGTCGGGCCATCTATTGCCCAAAGTCGGGCGGACCGTACTTTCACGGCCTCTTTGAAACCATGAACCATCGTTTGTCCGACGGCCGGCCTATATTTGGGCCAAGGTTTAACCGACCATCCGGTGCATAAAGGTGACTTGTGGTTAACCGACTGCTGTATACAAAGTCGGACCGACCGCATTCTTGCGATCGTACCGACCAATCTGCCACAGTTTATCCGATCGTCGGCCCAAAGTTGGGCCAGAATTGGACCGAACTTTGTCCGGGACGTCATCCGGATTCTATCCGGTTGTATTTGAAAATGTTCTGAATGTAGTAGCACGAAAAAAATAATAAATCTGAATATTGTCCGGTAGAATCCGAAAGTTGTACGATCTGGCGGATTCGATCAATCCGGATTGTATCCGATCATGTCCGTTTTTTATGCGGTTTGACGGACCGCATACATTTTACATAACTAGGTTATGTAAACAGTTTACACACGAGAAACGCATTCTTGATTTATTTGAAGCACGCAAACTTATTTCTATAGCTTAACTCTACACTACAACATATAACGTACTTCACTCTCGCAGAATATCGCACGCTGAGAATGGGTTATGGTGGCGGGCTTTGAATAGAATGTCCTATAAATTGTGATTGAAATGTGACTTTGATGTGTTTATCTTTTAAGGTGAAGTTCACATTATCAGCGAAGATTGGTATTACTCAAATGCTGTTCATTTTAAAAATAAATATATGTTTTCTTATAAATCAGAGGAAAGTATGTGGCAAAACTCAGTTAACCCAGATTGATTCGGACTTGCTCCGGTTTTGCATTAGCACTTTAATTCTAGCGCATAATGAACTTTACTTGCGGAATGATTTCGGATTGACTCAGACTCGTTCCCCCTGGACTAATTTCAGGTCGATTGGGATTTGTTTCGGATTCCGTGTTATCAGCCAGACGAATTCCGGATCAAACCGGACTTTTTTCCATTTGAACTTTAATTCTAGCGGATAATAAATCTTCCTCCTGGACTAATTTCAGATTTATTCGGGCTTGTTCCAGATTCCGTATTTTTGTCTGGACTTATTTCGGTTTAAATCGGACTCTTTCCGGAGTGAAAGTTCTTGTACGCACATATTTCAAATAAGACCGGACTACTTTCCATTTATACTTTAATGAACATTATTTCAGGTTTTAAATTCCGGAGAAATTTCGGATCTAATCGGAATCTGTCCGGAGTCGATATTTTTTGTCTAGATGAATTTCGGACCTCCTCTAGTATCCACCTCTAGTACATTAAGGGGAAACGGTAGGTTGCAACGAGAGAGACAGACAATCTTCAACCGTTTTTATTGCACCCTCGCGTTTCGTTTTCGTTCCCGGACTCGGCTTACCTGCTCATCTGCAGGGAAATATAGAAAATTGACAAATATTTCGTCTATACAATCCGCCTGAGAAATAATGTATTGGCATACCATGAAACAAAAAAATAAAACTCGTAAAATTGTACATATAAACAATTATTAAATAATGTTGGTAATCATAAAATCTAATTGTATGACCTCAAACATAGGTAAAATACTGAATGTAAGAAAAATACTTGAAAAAAAAAACCCAGGGGTGTCTAGCGTTTCTGCGAACAAAAATTTCAAGACCCTTCCAAGTTTTCCAGGACAAAAATTTATTTTTCCAGGTACCTTTCTGAATATGTGTCATATGTGAAATTTCTCATACCCCCTTAAAATCTGATTTTATGGTCAAAAACGTTTTTTAGATCATTTTTTTGATTATTGTTACTTTTTAGCAATTTCCGTCGTCTTTATAATACAAATAATTACTAATGGACAATTGAAATATTTCCCATGACTCTTTAAACAATTTTTGATTGCTTAAACAAATTTAACTTATATAAAGAATTACTTATTCCCAAAAAATGTAAGAAAGAATCGTATTTTCTGATTGAAATGTAATAGTTTGTCATTTTTTGAGGAAGTAATTTTTTTTAAATGTTATGTAATTATTTAAACAATTACTTATTGTTTATTCTCAAAATTTCTAAAAACTGACCCAGCGATGTCCAGTTTTTTCCCAAATTGGTATGCTATGCTACTTTTTGTTGATAATTATATAATTCTGATACATATCTTGTAATGTTTAATACATTTTTATTTGTTTAAACAATTTTGATTTGCTTAAGCAGTTTTCTTCCAAAAACTTTTAAAAAGTGAAATAAAATAAAATACACATAATTATTTTTCTGACTCTATAGTGTATAGAAAGAACATATGGAGAATTTTTTAATTGTTTAAACGAATATAATTAGTTTCAACAATTAATTTTCCAAGCATACTTTTAAAATCGTATTTTCTGAATTAAAAATAATATTGAATGATTTCGAGGAGTAGTGAATTCTGCTAAGAACTTTATGTTATAAATTATGTTATAAATTATGTTATAAACAATAAAATTTAAATTGTAAAAAAACATTTTGTATTGCTTTCTTCATATTTTTAAACGAATAAATATTGTTTAAAGAATGACACGACGTTTTAAATATAATTTACTACTCCTCGAAACCATTCAATATTATGTTTAATTCAGAATATTCGATTTAATAAATATTTTTGGAAAAACAATTGTTGAAACAAATTATATTTAGTTAAAGAATTAACAAATGGTTAATATATTCTTTCTATATACTATACAGTCAGAAAAATAATTATATGTATTTTATTTAATTTCCTTTTTTTAAAGTTGTCGAAAAAAAGCTTAAGCAAATCAAAATTGTTTAAACAAATAGAAATTTATTAAAAATTAAAAGATATGTATCAAAATTATATAATTATTCAACAAAAAGTAGCATAGGATACCAATTTGAGAAGAAACTGGACATCTCTGGGTCAATTTTGAGAAATGTTGAGAATAAACAATAATTCATTGTTTAAATAATTACATCATGTTTTTTGAGAAATTTACTTCTCCAAGCAATGACAAACTATTACGTTTCAATCAGAAAATACGATTATTTTCTACATTTTTTGGGAATTAATCATTGTTTTAATAAGTTACATTTGTTTGAACAATTAAACATTGTTTCAATAGTCATGGGAAATATTTATATTCTCTATTAGTAATGATATGTATGAAAAAGATGACGGAATTTGCTAAAAAGTAACAATAATACGTAAAAATGTAGTTTTTTTATTTTTGGGTCATATTTGGGGCGCTGAAAGTTATTAATATGGTTTTATTTCATAGGTGTTCCTCTTCATACTACAAACAACTTGGCACGTTTTGATCAAACCCTGAAGAATGAGTTCAATTTTTCGAAAATCCAAAATTTCCCCATGTTAATTAAATGGGATTTTGAAGTGCCCGGTGGCACGTGTGAATATTCGAATTTCGAAACAAAAAATTACCGATTTTCTTTCTCCGGAAATGGAAACTTTTTTGGGGGGGGGGGGAAGGCGTTGTCCTCTAGGGTGAAAAGCGTTTTTTGCTCCACCCTAATGTTCATATTTACTACGTTGAAGCACATATTTGAATTTATGCACATACTTTCATTAGGTCATGTTTTCCTCATTTCAGTTTTTGTAACCGGTGTTAATCTCGTAACAAAGAAAGGATACGCTTGCAGATAAACGCAAGTAGCCCATAAAGGAAAGTCTGCTACCTTGGATAAGGGAGGGGAAAGTCCCAAATTTATTGGGCAGAGGACAATTCCGCACAGAATACCTGAGGGAGGTTCCTCCACTACACGGCTTCCCCTCACTGAACCGAACTGCTGTCGTCGGACCTAGTCAGCGGGAGTCCTTTGTACATAATGAGCTGTAAAATGCCGAGCACTATAACTTTTTTTCAATTTAGCACCTGGTAATTTACAAATAAAATATTCGAAATATACGAATTAATACGATTCCAACGATATGTTATTTGACTAAAAAAAGTTTCAAGTAAAAGAATTTTCAAGTGTATAGGAAATTGTATGGAAAATTTTATAGTGTATTTTAATCAAATACACTGCAGGTATCCAGAAGAATTTCGCAGCGCGAGATATAGAGGCAGAAGTGTGATGCGAAAAAGTAAAGGGCTCATGGTATCGCCCTGAAAGACGTCCCTTTGGAAGGTGACGTTGTTTGTTGTCACACGATAATTTCCAGATGAGATAGTAAATCTAGTTTTCCAAAGAGGCATTAATCTCTCTATGCATCTCACTATGTGTGGATGCACCTTCAAGCTTTCCAACAGACAGATGATAATTCTATGAGAGGTTGAATCGAAAGCTTTCCGGTAGTCAATCCAGGCCATTGACAGGACGTGTTGATGGGCTGCAGCGTTTTTACAGATACACCTGCCAATTAGCAGGTTCTCCCGACATCCTGCTACACCTTTTTTGGAGCCACGTTGTTCGTACATCTCACGCCACACGGGCTCAATTCGTCGAACAATCCTGTTGTTTAGGACAGCTGTAAAGATCTTATACAGTGTGTTCAAAAAAGTTATTGGCCTGTAATTCTCTGGGTTGGACAAGTTGCCTTTTTTCGGTAGGAGTATAGTGCGTCCTAACACCAGCTACTGCGGAATGGGCGTCTCTGACTTTAAGTATGAGGTGAATATGCTGGCCGAATGTTGGTTTGTAGAAGTAAACTTTTTCCACCAGAAGTTATTGATACAATCTGGTGCAGCACCGGAAAAGTTCTTCCTTCCTCTAAGTGCTTTTTTCACCTCTTCGGCAGTGATTGATGGACATTCATCCTCAAATTTTATGAGGTTGTCGCAAAGTTCCTTGAAGCGGATGATATTGTCCGTATTTTCTTTCAACTCTGGTGTTTTCGGGATCTTGTATACCTCTCTCCAAAAAGTCTCCACCTCGTTGGGCTTGGGTGGATTTTTGACAGAAACGGGGTGGTCATTGAACAGGCGAGATGGGTCAGCGAGAAACTGTTGATTCTTCATGATCCATCTCTCCCTCTTCTGTATTCTTCTCCTTGCGTCAGATAACAGCCGTATTTTGTCAACAATATGCTGCTTGTCGGCAGCTTTGACTTGCTTAGTGTGTGATTCAAGATCCTCAGTTATTGGGCGAACTTTCGAACCCTTTCCGTGAATGGTCTACCAGATGTTATGTAATCAATCACACATTGAGCACTGGATGCATTCTATCTTGCCCATCCAATCTTCTTGTTCAGTTGATGTAAGCCTCTTTTGGTCTTTTGATCCATCGTCCGTTTGAGCCTTCGATTTGAATCAGCCAAAGCTCTCGCAGCACCATAAACTGAGCAATTGATGGTCCAGAGGTCGGATTCTTACGAGATTTCTCCACGAAGGGAGGCATTCTTTTCAGCCAGATCTTGGGGCTTAAGAGGAACTTGCATGTTAATGTTCCTTCTTGTCCTGAAATCGTGATCATCTCTCAGAAGGTGCCTGTTTTCCGCGGTTGGTGTTAATGTCGTTTCCTCATCTTCGGCTGCAGCTTGATCAAGCAGCGGTTGAGGAAGCGCTCCGCGTACATATCCATTTTTCCAGAGGTAGGCACGTTGATTTCGCAACGATTGAATCGAAACGTGCTGAAGCTCTGGGTGTTTTTGGCACCACAGAGTATGCATACGCGCCATAAAGCCTCGGTGAACAGGGACAATGCTGGCACCGTAGCAGTCTAGCAAGTCATCCTTGAGTTGATTCGTCCACTCAACTAGTGTCGACACAGTGCCCAGTCCATGAATCCAATAAAAACACACTTGTACTCCCAGTATTAGGAAAAAATACTTCTTTTATCCACTTATTGAAATGGTCTATAAAAGTTATGTGAAAAGATGTTCAAAGTTATAAAAATAAAGAAAAATATAAAATTAGCTTCGCATACCTGAGGTAAGCTTTCCAGATTTTGAAGCCGTCACGAATACATTACATGGTCTGAATAATGTTCCTTCTACTACTGGTCCAAATTTCCCACTGGGTTCTTTTAGGACCATAAAGAATGGAAACAACAATCTTCCGTCAGCACTGATGATAGGTTGGATTGTGCAGCTGTGCGTGGTCGGATATATAGATTGTACAACACACACCTTCACACACACCTTCTTAACTGACGTTCAGAAGATAGACGTCGGAACATATGTTGAACAGTGTGAAATTTTCTTCTTTTGTTTCCTCCGTCTGCGTTTTTCCAGTATTCAACAGCTGTTCTTTTATATTCAAAATCCACATCAATGCCTTTCTGCGAGCAAATTCCCACAAGTTCATTCTCTTCTGTCCAATTGATTTTGTTGTCATCATGATCATCAATTATTTCCATTTCCAATTCTTTGAACGGTTCTTGAAAGTCTAAAGACTGTTCCTCACGTATTTCCACATTCAATTGAAATATAGTGTCAACTAACAATTGTTTAAATTTTTCTGCCAAAAAAGTCTCCTTCCGTGTTATAGGTGTCTCCGTTAAATACATTGTTTGAAACGATGCAAGAAGAAGATTTATTACGTTTACAGGATTCACGATCATTTTAGCAATATTTTTCAAAATTTACTTCTCATCACCTTATTTCACAGTTTCTTGAGGTAGCTACTAATTTTTTTACATGTGAATTTCTTTTTATATACTAACATTGAATTTGCACAAGTTACCATATTTTTATAGATGCACGCCGAGGCGATAATTTTTTTGTGATACCGTGTACAAATTTCCAGATATGCACAACACATACACATTACGCGTAAGACAAATGCAGTATACTAACATTGAATTTGCACACGTTAACATATTTTTAGAGATGCACGCCGACGCGATAATATTTTTGTGGTACCGTGTGCAAATTGTCAGATATGCACAACACATACACATTACGCGTAAGACAAATGCAATATACTAACAATGAATTTGCACACGTTACCATATTTTTAGAGATGTACGCCGAGATATTGAGAATTGAAAGATGTCGTGAATAATAGCGAGAATATTCGTCTGAAAGTTGATAAACCTTATCAGTCATGAAACATAGGTAGTGTTTATAATTTCTCGATTACTTTTTTAAGAAACAAAGGAAAGAAATATTTCCCTTATGAAGCTTTGCTTTTAGGTCGAGATATAGGGGTGAAGACTAGGGCGTTCAAAATAAACTTCATGTTTCTTTGCTTACAATTAATCACTCACACGAAAATCTTGTTCCATTTGGTGAAAAATGCCTAATTTTCTGGGATTTCAAACAGTCTCATGAAGAAACAAAAATTGAATTAACGTTAATTTCCATTAAAGACGTAAGTGTATAACATGGAACATGTCATAAATATGAAGAATAATATCTCGTAGAGTATATGTAAATTCCGTAAAACAATTTATTTTCTACAAAATATTACAAGAAATGAGTAAAATAAATTTCTGTGAAATTTTGTATACCACAATAATTAATTTGCAACACTTGAAGTGCTTCATGAATGTGAAAAGTGCTTTGAGGGTGGTCTACCCCCTTCGAATTAGAATGGGGCTGCCTCATGCCGGTAGACAGCGATGTTTTCAATTTCCACAATGTTATCTGCCCTGAAGAGAATTTTTCACTACGACCATTAAACTGCAACTGTTACAAACGATTAAGGAAATAAACATTCAAATTAAGAATTGTTTACCCTCTTTAAATCTGACACGGAGTGTGAGAAGATATAACGTCTTGTATTTTTTATACCACTTCATTAATCAATCAAAAATAAAATTTGATTCGGATCATAATCAGGAATTTTTGTGTACGTTAGACATAGGGGGTAGTTAACCCCCCGTCTGAGGGGGTGATGGCAGGAAAATAAATATTTTACTGCAATTTAATAAAATAATTACAGTTTAAACAATATTTACACTGCCTCCTAATGATTAATTTCTCTGGAAAGTATATTTCTAAAGTAATTATTCGAAAACTTTGAAGGTCATTTCACCCCCTAAATATGAATTCTGGCACGTATAAGAAAATACTTGGATAACTTGGATAACCTTCCTTGTTAGTAGCGTGTACATTTGATAATTTACAAATTCTGTGTGCGTGAAACTGATTTCCTTCAGATAGTAAAACTATTTTATTTCAAATTAAAAGCGTTATTAGTTCAATCATTTTAAAATGATAGAAACTGTTCCTAGACGAATTATTGCAAATTGATACATTAAAAATTGTACTCAAAACTCACTTTTAAAACATTAAATATGTTTAAATTTACGAAGTTTTCAATGTCCAGTTTAAAAGTCTTCAAAACTGAATAAATATAAATTCTAAGCCTTCCAAATTAGAGTAATATATAGACAATCTATAAATGAGTATTGAATACAAAGGGATTATAAGTACACTGGATACTAATTTCAAGATCTCAGGTATGCTCGGCTCTAATCCGACGCCCGAAACTCGCTGGCGGCAATGGTGGGGGTATATTTAGGAGGTACCAAAATGCGAGTCGGGCGATGACCTTCTATCTATAGATATAATCCCAGTCGAGAACAAGCCAGCGAGGGGTGACACGCTGGATGCAATTGTGGGGGTATTCTGCGCAGGTAAGAAAATGCGAATCGGGAACCGTGCAATATCCGATGGAGTTTCTTACTCTAAAATTCGAAGCTTTTCAGCTTCGAAGAGGCGTAAAATGAAATTAATTTAAAAAAGTTATCACAATAATTCTAGGTTAAAAAATAATCTTTTGGTTAAGAGTTTAAATGTTTTGTTGAAAACTTGTCTTCTTAGGTTGAAAATTGAAGTTTCTGGATAGAACATTTGCAATGTACCTTCTGAGTTAAAACTCATATTTAGTTGAAAAATAGTTAAACTGAAATTTTTTTTGATAGACATTCAACTATTTTTTTGGATATTTGTTTCATTTTAAAATTTATCTATTTTAAGAGAAATCGCATCTTTTACGGATAGAACGGCAAATGATTAATTGAAAATTCAACTGTTTTGTTGCAAATCCAACTATTTTTTGGGAAACTTATCTTTTTA
>CAKNWT010318876.1:0-14465 GCA_932066315.1 Andricus coriarius
TGAAATCACTTTCAAATAAGTAAAGGAAGCGTGCATAGCACGGATATTGTATATGTAAATTAACTTCAAGGGTTGTTTTATCATCCCTTGAATATTTAATCCGGAATATCGACATTTCTTAATGACTAAAATCACAAAAAGTTTTCTGATTTATCTATAAGGATAGGAATCATATTAAAGGAAATAGGGAAGGTGTAGAACGACAAGGATGTCTTTTAATTTTTCTAGAGGGTTGTTTAATCATCCCTTACTTAGAGAAGCAGAGAAATTAACTTTTCGTAAGGAATAAATCACCAAAGATCAGGCCTAGAATATCACTTTAAAAAAAAGGAAGTGTCCTTTAGGAGGACTTGCATTATAATTATTTTCATTATATTTATTTATATTTACATTATATTTATTTTCAGGGTAGTTTAATAATCCCTTAATTATTGAAACAAAGAAATCGATATTTTATACGAGATGAAGCACCAAAGTTTTTTTTAATTTACATTGATCAATACAATCACATTAAAACATATCCTTCCTTTTTTTGTTTTAAAGTGATATTCTAGTACTTTTTTCCCAAAAAATATTTAGTAGTTGTACAAATTTGAAAAAAAAAATAAGTGAAAATTTTTGGGTACTTTTGTCTTACAAAAATCCTGGTGGCACGAAACATATTTTGAACTTTTTTGTACTCGGTTTGTTTTCGCTTGTAAGAATAAAAAAATTTGAGGATGTAAATTTGAAATGTAAATTATTTCTCAAGATTTAATCATTTGCAAATTATACATTATTTTATAGATTTTGGTCCGTCTATTTCATTTTTGTTGTTGTTGAAAATATCTAGGGAAACCTCCCTGCAGTGGATAGTGCAACCTACAGTGGATAATCAATAATTTCAAATACTAATGTATGTAAAATAATTAACTTAATTTCATGAATAGTTAAAGCACTATACGTTTCAATAAATTGAAAATTATTATTTTTCTTTTATTTGTGCTCTTAATTAATGATTGTCCACTGTAGATTCCATTATCCACTTTGAGGAGGTTTCCCCTAGTCGTTAGTAGCTGTTTCAAAAACTGTGATTTTCGTTTCAAATAGGACACGATTGATGTGAAGCAATTAATTTCTATATAGAAATGACTGCGATTATGTCCATAATCTTGAGCAAATTCTTCAATAACTCTTCCAACTAATTATTCACAAAAGATACAAAAATTATTTCACAATAAACTAAGGCCAGCATTATTATTTAAACATTATTAAATAATTACCAGACATATATTTTATACTCAGTTTAGATTGAAAAATTCTCGGAAAATACATACTTTGAAAAATCTTTTGACCTGTGAGGGAATTTGGCATCATCATTTGTGCAGCATTTGAGCTCTGTGGTTCCAGCTTTGCTCCGAGGCTTTCATTCGTGGGACCGAACAACAGAATCGAGTCGCTTTGTCAAGAAGGCAAATGCGGCTAAACGGCTGTAATGGGACTCAGAAATCAAAATAGTTGTCTGGGTAGGGAATCCATACATCTCCAATGTGCGTTATGAGTACAGCCATGCATGTACCAGTATTGTAATTTTACGACCGTGGCATTTGGCCAAAGAATATCCGTATCCTTAGTTAAGAATGTCAAAAATCTGTTTTACAAAAGTACGATAATGTTGTTTTAGGGCGACAGTCTGAGAACGGAAGTTCTTCAAGTTCGATTGTCATCTCAATGTTTAGGCTTGGCAAAAGGCGAGAAGAGAGGAAGGGATTAAACTATTTGTGGTTGATTCTGAGCCAATCTATTCAGATTATTAAAAAATACCAAGGAATTCTACTTAATTAGCAAGAAAACATCTCTCTAAATTTCAATTAGTAAAATACAACTGATTGACAGTTAAATGCTACTAATTGCTGTAGCAAGAATGCAGTCTCTAAAAATTAGTACAAATATTCTGATTCAATTAGCAATTATTTTTATTTGTTATTATTATATCAATAAGCCAAATTCCTTTCGGGGTAACCGAATCGGAATTCATTGTGAGATAATATTTTATTTATTTATATTCTTATGGCAAGCGAAACTTCAGAATTATATGAATAGTGATAATATGAGAAAACAACAGACATAAAACGCTGTATTCCGAAATCCAAAAGTGTGGAGTGGAAAATTAACCTTCTTTCTAAACAAAATTTCTAGTTTTTTAACAGAACATTTTTAAAGTACTAAAAATGAACTTCAAAGTTCACTTAAATTATTATTCTTTAGCTTACATATACATGATAAAAATTCCTATTTATTCATCGCAGGCTTTACAGTATTTTCCCTATTCCCCCCTTTTTCACGTTTTTTCACTTACATACGAACTGAATTAAATGTATTAAATAACAAAATCCAACTATTTTTGTTTCTTCATCTACTGAATGTACATCTATTGAATGTTTATCTATTCTGCAGAAAACTCCTCTTTTTGGCTTGAAAATTTAACAATTTTGTAAAAAATTGTCCTGTTTGGTTTCAAATTTAACTATTTTGATGGAAAATTGATATTTTTGTAGAAAATTCATATTTTCGGGTTGGAAATTCATTTTTTTCACTTGAAAGTTCAACAATTTCAATTCAATTATTCAATTCAATTATTCCTTTTTTGGTTAAAAATTTATCTTTTTTAGTTGGAAATTCCACTATTTGGTTGAAAATAAATCCTTTTTAGTTAAAGATAACTATTTTGTTCCAAATGCATGTGTATTATATTGAAAAATCGTATTTTTTGGTGGAAAATTAATCTTTTTGGTTTGAAATCTAGTTGGTTAAAATTCATTATTTCGAAAATGCAATATTTTTACGTAATATCTTGGGAATTTAAAACGTTTCAAATTGAATTTAATAGAGTACTTCATTTTATATCAAAGAATTTATTTCCCTATTTTTGTGAAACAACAGCTTATCTTCCCTGTTTTTTTAGAGCACTGCAAAGAATAATATTGATACCATTAAAAAAAATTTAGTTTAAGTGATACTGTTACAATTTATTTTACTATTTCAACCAGTGAAATTGAAAAATAACTGATTTATTTGTTGAAATCCTTAGTACCGATTTATTTAGTTAAATTTTTACTCATTCAGATTTAAAGAGATTGGCGCAGTACTACAGAAAAAATTTGATTAAATGCGAAAAGCATGGAATTTGTCTGAAAAAGATTTTTGAGATTAATAACAACGTATCTTTTGATTTAAAAAACAAAAATGTAAGGAAAAATTTATCTATCTTGAAGTTGGTAATAAAAGATTGCCATTCACATTGCAATGATGCACGCAGTTTGAATGTTAATATTAAAAATATTATTGATTTATTAAAGAAACAAGTAACTTTTTTCATCATTAAAGATTGTTTTAAAAAGAAAACTAAGTTGAATAAAAGGGCCTTCAATCGCAATAGAAAATTTGATCAAAATTTTGAAAGCATTCCTCACATGCAAGGTGACATACAAATCTACATTTAAATTTTGTTTATTTTTTTCATATTTTGTTACAGTTAAGGACAAAAACAACAAAAGGATCAGTTTTTATCATAGATTGAAATTGAAGCTTCCTTGATTTTGTTTTCATCAGACATATCAAATTGATTAACAGTTAAACAATTTCTAAAGATTGATTGATTGAGATGTAAATAAAATAATTTTTGTATTACATTTTATTTTTTATATTTTTGGGATTGATGTTTAAACAATGGAAAAATGTATACAAATGTTTCTCAGAAATATTGGGGATGGCCTCGAAACATGTTGGATCCTGCTAGTGTAAAAAGGACGGATAAACAATAAAGAAAGGAGAGCGAGGTGGTTTGATTGTCTCTTTTCTTTTTTCTCTCTCTCCTTTTCAATTGTCATATAACTGACTTAAATGAGCCGTTTACAATGGTATTTAGAAACGCATTTCTCTCATTTTAACTCCTTTGGTGCAATTATATGTTACACAAATGGACTTTCTCAAGTATTTGTTTAAAAAAAATGGTTTTTAAAATACATACTTCTTTATAAGCCTTCTTGTGCAATTTTGTTGCACAATTTGACTTTTTTAAGTTTATGATTTTTTATGTACTTTCATGCATTTAAATATTCATTCGGTTCTCTTCCAAGATTAATCAGACCCTCCGTTTTCAAATATTTCTAATGTAAAGATTCCACAGAGAATGATTAACATTTTAAGGTTGGGAGATAAATTTAGCATCAAATTTGGGGAGGGGGGATATATATAATGAAAACGCAAGCTAACAAAGTAGAAGATTTTTACGGAAATTTATGGGTTTATCTAATGATTTCTTGAACAATAGAATTCCACAAACTTTATTAGAGAAAGAGTTAAATGAGGTTTTCTTTGAAATACTTTGTTTTTCGACTATCCAGAATTACTGATAACAAAGCCTGATAAAGGGAGTAATACAGTATCGATTCTCAGAAATGTTTACATTATAATCAGAAAATTATGCATATATACTGAACGATGAGGATTGTTTTCAAGTTATTCTAAAGTATCCTACAAAAGTCGAGATGAACATCAAAATAATTTCCATAGAAGTCCTAGATAACATTCAGTTCTTTCAAAACATCTAATCACAAATGGTGATGGCTTTGATTGGGATAATGTTATGATCTTAAAAAAAAGAAAGAGTTTATGGAGATGTTATTTATAAGGTTATCAATTGGATAAATTGATTCTTTGTTCTCGATAATAAAGTCGTATGTATGTGAAAATAAACTTTCACCAGAGTTTTCCTACAAATAATCCCTGATGAGGAAGTCTAATTTAGCTTTGAAAAATGTTGGTCCCCAGTAGCATGAAGAAGATAAAGGATAAGGAAAACTTAGATTTAATTTCTATCTTCAATAATTAAACTATTATACGCTGAAACTCTTAAGCATTTTCAGAGCAATGTATAGAGATTGAAGAAAACAATATCCTATAACTGCACATAAAATCTTGGGGTATTACTTTGATCTTGATGTTGGATCAAAATGATTTGCAGAAGAGTGACGCTCATTTGATTAAAATCATAAAAATTTAGTATCAAAATTTGTTGACAGTTAGACGCAAACATTGAATTTGCCTTTGTTGAGATCGTTTATTAAAGATAACAACACGGCTGTTGGTTGCTAGGTTCGTGAAGTTGGACTCGATGATTTTTTCGATTCTTTAAATTGGATCATTTTTATATTAAATAGAAGATTCATTAAGTTGCAGCACTTAATATCAATAATGCCTACATTGAATAAAACTAGTGTTCCATTACAAAGTCATTAGTCACGATGAGTCAACAACAATTATCGAAATTGTACATTTCCCTCTGTAGGAATCATTTAACATATACATTTATATTTGTATGCAGCTAACCTGCCTTATAATACAGGTTGCGATGATAGTTTGATAATTTGTTACCATCCAATGGGCGTATCGATACGATTTAATGGCAATGTTATGGGAATATCCGAGCATATGGTTTCGTCCACGTCGTGCAGTGCATTTCGGTTCGACATGATGATCTACCTGGTATTAGGGGAACACTCGCTTGATGAGTGAGGTTCATCGTCATTTCACCATATGTGAATTATGACCCCATGAGAACTCTCATCTCTGTCCAAATTCAATGTGGGAAGTTTGCGTACTTGAGTTTCATCAATGTCTAATTTTTAATAAACCCGGATTCAAGCTTGTAATAACATCTGAAAGATACTTTCCACTCTGCTGATAGACTACATTTTCTCTGTATGAAAGGAAATCATATTCAATTTTCAAGCTAATTAGGATATTTATTAAAAGCTAAATATTAATTTCAATCATTTATCAGAATCAGGGTTTGTCACAGAGCAGGGAATTTCGGAAAGTCAGGGAAAGTCAGGAAATGCCAGGGATAACCTGACAGAGTCAGGGTATCTTTGATAAACTGAAGTCGAAGTTAGTTTTATTATTTTGTTGACATTTCAACAATTTTGTTTAAAAAACTTTCTTTTTACTTGAGAATTTAACTATTTTATTTTAAATTGATTTTTTTGTTGTTGAAAATTCAGCTACTTGAGAGTGAAACTATTTTAATCGGTTGCAATGTTATCTTTTTCAGTTGATAATTCATTTATTTGGTTGAAAATTTAACTATCAGGTTGAAAATTCAACAAATTCAATTATTTGTTTTAAAATTCATGTATTTTGTTAACAATTAATCTTCTTTTTCAAAAATTTCTTTTTTATTTAGTTTTTATAAATTAGAAATTAATTTTATTAACTGAAGATTAATTTTTTTATTTCAAAATTTAAGTTTTTCATTTTCTGTCGAAAATTCATCTTTTTTTATAAAAATTTAATCCTCTTGGTGAAAAATTAGACTATTCGGTTGAAAATTTATTTTATTTGGTTGAAAATTAATTAATTGTTTACTAAAAATAACCCTATTCTATTTTTAGTGGAACTTTTTTTTCTCTTATTCGAAAATTCATGAATTATGATAAAAATTTGTATTTTTGGGATAAAATTTATATTTTTGGTAAAAAATTGATTCCTTTGGTTAAAAACTAGTTTTCTTAAATTTGATATTAATTTTTTGAACCAAAAGTTTAAGTATTCAATTTTTTGTCGAAAATTGATCTTTTTTTCATAGAAATTTAATTTTTTGATTCAAAATTCATCTGTTTGGTTAAAAATTTAACTATTTCGTTGGACATTTATTTAATTTAAATGAAAATTTTCTTTCATACTGAAAATTTAACTATTCTATTTTCAGTTAAAAATTGACGTTTTATAGGTGAAAAATTGAAATTTCAACTATTTCGTACAAAATTAATCTTTTTTTCATAGAAAAGTAATCTTATTAGTTGAAGCTTCATCTTTTTGGTTAAAAATTCATGGCATTAGTTGTAAATTTAACTGGTTTGTCGAAAATTAATTTTTTTTGTTTGAAAATTTATTTTCCTTTAGTTGAAATGTCATGTATTTTGTTGAAAATTTATCTTTTTTGGTTAATTTTTTTGGTTGAAGATTTATTATTTTAGTTATAGATTAATTTATTTAACTGAAAATTTAACTGTGCCATTTTTTCTGAAGCATTTATCTTTTATGAATGACATTTAATCTTCTTGTTTGAAAATTCATCTGTTTTGTTGAGAATGTAACTATTTCGTTAGAAATTTATTTTATTTTGGTTGAAGGTTAATTTTTTACTGAAAATTTGACTATTTTGTGGAACATTCGTTTTTTTATTGGTTGAAAATTTATTTATCTAACAGAAAGTTTACCTATTCTATTTTTAGTTGAAAATGTGTCTTTTTAGTTAAAAATACATATATCTTTTGTTGAAATTGTCTTTGTTGGTAGAAAATTTATTTTTCGGGTTGAAAATTGAACTATTTGGTTAAAAACTCATTTCTTTAGTTGAAAATTTATCTATTTTGTTAAAAATTCATTTCTTTGGTTGAAAATTCAACTCTTTTGATAAAAAACATCTTTTTGGTTTGAAGATCAGTCTTTTTTGGTTGAGGATTTAAGTAGTTTGTTGAAATTTCAATTTCTTGGTTTAATTCGACTGTTGTAGATTAAAAATTAAAATGTTTTTTGATGAAAATATCAACTATAACACTTTACGTTGAGAATTAATTTTTTTTCGTTATCAAAGATTCATCACTTGGGCACATACTTTAAAAATTTGGTTAAAAATTAATTTTTTCTTGTTTGAAAATTATTTGTTTCAACTGAAAATTTAATTCTTTCATTTTTAGTTCAAAATTTAATCTTTTTGAGTCGAAAACTCAACTATTCAGTTAAAAATGTATGTATTTTACGCATATGTCTTACGTAATTTGTGGAATCATCCCTTGTAAAATTCTGCGTGACTGTTATCACTAAAAGTATTAAAAATAAATGTAGAAGCAAACATTTTTCTTGTATTAACATTATTAATATCCTAGGTGTAAGGTTGTTTTTATACTTGAAAGAAAAATTTAGAACGTTCAGGGAAAAGTCAGAGAAAGTGAGGGAGTTTCAAAATTGGGATTTTGTAGCAACGCTGAGAATGACTTGTTTACAAATTATTGACATTGTGACATTGAATAAAAGGAAAAAAGCTAGATATTTTTCATTTTCACATTTACATGAAGCAGGAAGAAAGCGGGTGATTTCTAACGGTTAAACTGTTTGCAAAGGCATTGGATGTTGAAAGGAAAGGAAGAGGCCGAGAGTCGGAGTCACTTGGAAGCACGGCTTATCCTCCATTACGGCAGGACTTGCTGAACCTTGCACTTTCCTTCCTTTTTTGACCATCGCCGTCCATCGAACTCCTCTTCGTTACTTTCCTCGCTCGGTGGGCTTTATTTTGAATTTTGAGCTTGACGGGGCCGAATCCTCATAGTGTTCAGGAAGTGAACCGTGTGATAGCCATAGGATTAACGCGACTTGTCGGGTCCCTTGCTCCAGTGATCCCAATTGATCCCAATGCCAAAGAGGCTCTTCCACGAGAAAAATGTCAACCTAATTTTGCAAGATCTTTCTTACCGATTGAGACCTAACAAAAAGCCGAAGGGCGCGTACCGCGCTTTATGACCCTCGGCCCCTCAACCCCTCGGCGCGGCGCCCACCTCACCGTATTTATTCTTTTATATACTCTCTTCAGTATATTCCCTCCTCTATTCTCAAAGACAACTTTACTCTATTTATCTTGTAAAATAAAAGTTATTGTCGTTGAATGCCGCCAATAAGTCGAGCCTATAAAATAATAAGAGTTTCAAATTCCGCTAATATGAGCGGGAATTTTTTTAGTTTTAATACCCCCAACGCTATTGAATAGAGCTTGCAAATTTCACAGTATAGGGGATCGAAAATATAATTAATAAACAACAAATGAGTTATATTATGTAGAATTTTTCAACAAATTATACTTTGAAGTGTTCTTTACAAAGTCAATGAATTCGTTTATTTCATAAAATGATATTGCAATTGAAAAATTCAAATTTCCATGTTTTTGAAGTATTTTTCTACCTTGTTGATATATTTTAAAAATATTTTTCCAAAATTCTTTACTCTATGACTAGGGTTAAACTTGTTACAAAAAAGTAACGAATTTTCAAAAATGTATATATTCAGCGCTCTTCTAAAATTTAAAGGCTTTAAAGTGCGGCGGGGCTGAACCAAATTGTAATGCAACTTCAAAGTAAATAATATTTGTTATTTTGAATAATGATAGGTCGAGTATTTTGTTCCGACAAAATATGCCGGATTTTAATTGTTTCGTCCGGCATATTTTGCCATATTTTAATTTTTCCTTCCGGCATATTTGATCGTGTACTACATTGAATTCCAAAGAGTTGATTATGAATTCCAAACGATTTATTATTAATTCCAAAAAATTCTAGATTAATTTCAACGAGTTAAAAAATTCATGTTTGCAAAAATATGTCGATCAATAGAAAATTAAAGGGAGATCTTGATGACAGGTTAAGGTTATGTGTCATCTGTATATACTCAGATTTTGCCGGATTTTAGTTTTTTCTTCCGGCATATTTTGAATAACGTTATAATTTCCCGTAAATTATCTTAAATTTCATAAATTTTCGCAAATTTCATAAATTTTCGCAAATTTCATAAATTTCCACAAATTTCAACAAATTTCAAAAATTTCCAAACTTCATCAATTTCAACCAATTACATAAATTTCAAAAAATTTCATAAATTTGAACAACTTTCATAAATTTTTACAAATTTCATAATTTTTCCAAAAATTGCATAAATTTCCACAATAATGATAAATTTCCATTCATTTTAGAAATTATGGTAATTTATCAAACTTTTCATACATTTTTAAAATTATGGTAATGGATGGAAATATATGAACATTTAAGGTAGAAATTCGTGGTAATAGATCAGTAACTTTTATGACCAGTCACAGGGGTGTCTTCCCGCCCCTCACGAGACTTTGGAAAGGGGTAGGGGCTTAAACCAACATTATTTCTCTAAGTGTAACCAGTCGATTGAAAAAAAGTCGATTTTTGTATTTAATTACTAAAAAAATGAAGAAATGTTTATAACATTAGGTGGTAAATATTGGTTGCCAATTCTTAATCGTTTTTTTTTTTTTTTTTATTGAATGTGATTGTCTGTTACCCCACGAACATTTTAGGATAAAAATTAAAATAAGCAGAGGTTTTTTTTTAACTCGATTTATGTATTTAATTACTAAGAAATGAAAAAGTCATAATATATGGTAAATATTGCTGAACATTATTTTCAATAGATTTTTTTATTGGATGTGGTTGTCTGTCACCCCACGAATATTTCAAGATGAATAAGAAAATCAATGGTGAGGCCTTTTCTGAAAAAAAATATGTTTGTTTAGTGTCAAATTGTATTGCCACACACAGTTACACATTAGGTATAACAATTAGAAGTAATATACTTTTTAAAATGCCAGTATACAAACTATTCTTTGTTGAAATTTATATTCAATAAATAAACGGTTATTATGGTATCAAAAGCATGCTAATAATACAGTTTTCAATTATATGTGTAGAATGGTTTAATTAAAATGCTAATCAATATTTACTATATATAATCTTATGAAAATTTCTTCAATTCTTAGTAATTTAATACAAATAACGGCTTTTTTCAAAAAGCGCTAGGTTGATTATTGTCATTTTCATCTTAAAATTTTCGGGGGACACCATATTATCATAAACAATACTAAAATTCCATTTGCTTGGAACTTTCATTTAAATTTGGTTCAGCCCCACCATGATTTTTTTTGTTAATCAGCACGATTTTTATTATTTGCAATTTTCTCTATAATCAAACAGGATTATATATACATATATGTATTTATTTATTCAGTAATTTTTAAACAATTACTAATTTTTGAAATATTGAATTTTGAGAAAATGGTATTTGTAAGTTGGATGGAAAAAAATATTTTGTGTGTCCTTTTTATATTCTTTTATTACGATTTAGAAAAAAATCAGGGTACACCATCATTTTTCAGAATTTGACATGTTTGGAACCACCCTAGTTTACATGAATTCTTCAGAAATTAAAATATACCATATTTTAATCAAATGTAGCAATAATTTTGAGAACATTTATCATTTGACCTTTTTGTATCAATGTGCGGAGAATAGTCTTTATTTGAAATCCTACGACATTTTTGTACCAACTTTGAGGTAGAATCTAGGAAAAAAATTCAACAAGTATCTCAATGAGTTAGCATGCAGATTTTCGTTTAAAATGAGTTCAAGAAAATTAAAAAATTCTGTCATAAAAAAGTCCTGCTGGAACAGAACGTTTTTTGAATTTTTTTTTGTACTTTAGTTCTATTTCAGTAGGACCTTTTTGAAACATATATCCCATGGGCACTTGTGGGAATTTTTAATAAGTTGAACTTTTTCGGCACTTTTTTGCTAAAAATATCCGACTTAAAAAGGACGTGAACTTTGAAATTTTTCAGTAATTCAGTTCTATTTCAGTGCAGGACTCTTTCAGAACGTAAATCCTATGAGCTCGATGCAAAGAAAAATATTTTGTGTATTTTTCCATATGAATATAACCTTACATGCACTTTTTAAAAGTCAAACTATATCATATTTTAATCAAATGTAACAATAATTATACTATTATACTTTTTGGATATACTATTTGAAATTCTACGACTTTTTTGTACCAACCTTGAGGTATAATTTAGGGGAAAAATTAAAAAAATATCTTAATGAGTTAGCATGTAGACTTTCCTTGGAAATGAGCTAAAAAACATAACAAATTTCTTAATTATTTTTAGGGTTATTAACATTTTTCAAAGACATCAACATTCGATATTTTTTGCAATATTTTTTATTAATATTGACATTTTGTCTTCAACTTGGGCTTCAAGAAAAAAAAGCACCCAGCTCAACTAGGCTCGTAAATTCGTTGCCTTCTTCTCAGACGAACAACGTTTTTCACCATCACCAACAGCGTAATCAAGAATCAAGATCTGAAAGAGACAAATCTTTTGGAAATGGCAACGGTCAGAAAGGAAAAAAATGAACAGAGAATATCGTACTTTGCTTTATTTCGCACGACGAGTCCGGATTAGGGAGTACAGGATTTTTGGAATACAGTAAAAAGTAAAAAACAGTAGGCGCAAACAGAGAATGGCGACCATAGGCTTATTTTAACACAAGTATCCTACTAATAGCGAAGCGCGCCTATAGAGAATAGATGTTGGGCAAGATAGCGGCGATATAAGACGAGAAACTTGGGTACCTGAACTCTTTTTGGTTTTCACTTAAGCACGAGCCTTCGATCTTTACTAATCTCTTCCTTCCTCTCACTCCAGCAGTGTCAGAGGATTACTGCATGGAAGAAATATGCTGCAGAAGGAATTCACCAATTTACAGATTTTTCGTTTTTAATTATTTAGAAAAATACAACTATTTTGTGTAGAATCACAGCAAAATATAGTTGCATTGCAATAATTATATAATATTCTATGTAATGGTGAAACAGTTGCACTCGCCAGCGGTCAGACGAATTTTATTCCCACAAATGAATTGGTCAACTGTTTTAAAGATTATTCTACATAAAAGAAATTCACTTTTTTTCATATATTTTGTACTGGTATTATTAGTATATTGAGGAAAAGAAAGAAAAGAAGAATGTTAAAGATAGCGAATGCAAGAACAAGTTCATATACCTGTGTAGAAAATGCAGAAAACTAAACCACCCGTAGTCTGTTGCCTATTTATGTATAACTCGGATCGGTAGAGCGTTGTCGTTTGAAAAGCGAATTAACGACAGATTTGGTGACACGATTAGGATCAGCTTCTATGTTAAACTACTGGCTTCGAACTACTTATTGCTGACCCTATTATTAGTGTCTAACCCTATTGATATTCCTGTATAGATTATGTGCTTTGAAGAGCGCATAATCACACGGAAAAAATGTATATTTTGTTTTTCAACTCAATCGATGTATTGGTAGACTATAACTGGAAGAACTTGGTGAGATGATGAAAGATGTTAGCTTTGTTGGTATACCAACAAAGCTAACATCTTTAAATGAAAAAAAAATTGGCGCAGTTTGTGAGCAATTAGACCCAAAAATTGATGGTTATTCAGAAATGTAATATATGAATACCGTTTAAATGTACACTCATACGTAATAATGATACTACGTTGGTGTAAGAACAAAACAAGTTTGCAAAGACGATCATCGTATTGAAGTGTTGGTGCACTGAAATTAAATGCCCGTTAGTCGAAAGGAAGTTCAATGTTATGAAAATTAGACGGCTGTCGGTTAAATCCCAACGGCGCAGCGTTCAAGTAGGCGTGCTTCATAGTGACAAGTAGCTGCACCAGCTAGCAGATCAGAAATCAGAGCTGCTCCTTTTGGAGGGTTGAAAGGGAAGCGAACTTCTTGAGCAATACCTTCAGCTTACATTGAGACATCCATCCTGGGCGGAGACATCCGGCCTCCAGTTACGCTTTGATCAAACAAGGGCCATTCCAGGAGACTGTTTTCGTCAAGATTCAAGAAGAGGGCCCTGACAAGCCGAAGACGCGCAGATTCATGTCCATGGGAACTTGTTACGTTGTACAATGTACATACAAAATTTCAATCATTTTACGAATATCAAATACTTCGAAAATCAGATCAGTTTGATAAAAGGTACACGGAGAAAATTGATTGAGGGAAAGCTTCCGCATTTGCGTAAAGCTGGGACATGGAGTTGGGGAAACTAGCTAATGCAGTTGAATAAAACGAATTCTATTGAGAAAAATAAGAAAAACTTTTTCCTTTGGTACCAGGTCTTGAACGTGGACTCTCATAGGATTCAAATCCAACACTAACCAGTGCACTATGAAACTTGATAACTATTTTTTATTTTTCGAGTATTTGACTTCCAACCAGTCACCACCTTCATGCTGCGTTTTCCTTCCAATTTCCCTCGAGCGACCGTTCTTTTTACTCAACTTTGGGTATTCTTTCAAAGTTAAAAGGAAACTATCAGATGTTTTATTCAGTAAGCACGCAAAATAGTTACAAACTCAATAGCAAAATAATGTTAAAATTTTCCCAAATGTCTTTATGTCGCAACTTTAGACATATTTTGCGGAATCTTCCCTCAATCAAATTTCTCCGTGTAGCAAGACAATTTTAGGGTCATCTCTTTTGGTTAAAATTCTAATATTTCCTCTATTTTGTAGAAAATTCGTTGTTTTTTTCAGTTGAAAATTAATTTAATTAACTGAAAATTTAAATAATCCATTTTTGGCTGAAAATTGATTGAACTACTTTGTTTTCATTTTTTTAATCCTACGAATTGGTTGAAAGTTGAACTTCTTTGTCATAAATTCATTTTTTGTTGAAGATTCATCATTTTGGTTGAAAGTTCAATTATTTTGTTAAAAACTTAATTATTTGGTTAAAATGCAGCTTTTTTGCCGACAATTTAATTATTTTGTTGAAAATGTAACTGTTT
>CAKNWT010318877.1:0-10859 GCA_932066315.1 Andricus coriarius
ATCCCAATACCGTTTCAGTTTTAAATATTGCATCGTTCATACACAAATATTATTATTATAACTATATAAACTTAGAATATAAATTATGAAAATATTATCGTTTCTCAATTAAAACTCAAAGACCAGCAGAAAGTATTAAAAAAATTATTAAATTATTTTTCCATAGCAATTAATTGCTACTCATTGAATTAGTAAGTCGGCACTACTAAGCAGATTAGTAGAATACCCTTACTAATTCATTTGGCAACATAAATCTTACCATTTCATTTAGTAGAAACTGATAAAATTACTAATTTAACAGTCAGATACAATGCTACTAATTGCATTAGTAAAATTTCTACTAATTCGGATTTAGAGAGAAGGGAGTCAGTTTTTTGTCCCTCTTTACATTCGCATTTGCTTCTGAATCAATGAGCACTATATTTTCTTTCCCACTTTCGGCAGCTAATTGAAGAAGTGTTTGAGGCGTGAGCAATGGCAGTATAGGAATCATCGCATTAAGATTATCATTAGAATTACCCATATTGAACAAAATGTCGAAAACTTTGCCCAAAAGTTTGGAATCAGAACAAACCGATGAGCAAATATCAAATAAAGTCCCGTATTTAATATGAACAGAGGCTGTAATTTCAGACTGAATATCGAGAGCAATTTTGAAGGATCTTTTCGGATTGGCTTCAAGATCTAGAAGAACCTTGACTAGATCTAAATGGTTCTTAGAAACCGCGGCAGAAAGAGGAGGGAGAGAATTATAATTTTCCTAATTTATTAATAAGTTTGCGCATTAGGGATTGAGAACGCTCGATGCAAAATCACAATGTCGTTTCCCGTAGTAAGCGATTATAAAGTTAAGCGAATACATTTGACTGAGCAGTCAAACCTGCTGCTTGTGCTGTGACCGGTAAAAATTGTCGTGTCAATTCCACTCTTATTAAGAATCTCTTTCAGCCAACGACTGATTGTTTTCGAAGTAACTATACAGTGGGGTTTTTAAACCTTAAAAATAAAGTATCAGTATTTAACGGGCGAATATTTTTTTCGGTGTAGGAACTCCTTGAATACACTTGCAACGCACAGACTAGGTTGATCCTTAAAGAAGGGTAATTCTAGAATTGGCTGTTCTTGACCAATACCCGATGTTTCAATTCTATCTGTAATAATAATTCGAACCGATTCTTCTTTTGTTTTAGTTTTTCCTATGTTAATCTTTGAAAGTGACTGAACACACTGTGACGTGACTAACGCGACGAGTATAGTAAGTTTCTTAGGTACATTTTCCAAACTAAGCTCCGCATTTGGCCAGAGTTTCGATAAAAAAACTTAAAACTGGCTGTGGGTCCCAAATATCGTTATATTTCGCGTTTTGTGGTTTTAAAACTGATAACCCCTTAAAGAATCTTTTTAATCGCGCATCATTGCCTAAATCCTCTGATACAATTAGTAACAATGCTGACCTATAACTATTTAAAGTGCCGTATGTTTTTATGTCCTCTGATAATTTAGTCAAAAAACTCAAAACTTCTGAAACAGATGCGCTAAACATGGAGAGTTCGTTTTCTCTGCAAAATTTCCAACAAAGTCTGATAGGCTTATCGTACTCTTGCCATCAGATAGCGAAGCCAAAACCATTGGAATAGATAATTCTGGAACGCCAAGTCCTATTTACGATCTCCTGATAGTCTCCCTACATCCAGGATAAGATTCTTTGCCAACGGACGATTTTTCCTGAAAGGGCATGACATCAAATCATTATCAGGCCCTAAATAAATAAAATTATCCCCTAAAAGTGATTTGAAAAGTGGAAACCAAGGCTGAGTTGGCCAGAAAGAACCACTAGAACCCCATGAGCCTTATCTGCAATTATTTTTTGCAAAGATCTCGAAATGAGAGAAAAGGGAGGAAAGGCACCAAATGTGTAAGGAGCCCTCTTCAAAGTAAATGCATCTACAGCAAATGCTTCAGGATCTTGCTTCCAGGTTACGAACCGCACACATTTTACATTAATAATTAAAGCAAACAAATCAATCTGGAAAAAACCGAAAGCTTTTTGAATTTTTCTGAATCCCCTGGAGGATATTTCCCATTCAGTTTCACTTGGCAGTATTCGGGACTCTTTGTCTGTAATGAATTTATCACGAGATTTGATGTAGGCAGCAAAAATCCATACTTGTCGCTCTTAACATACTGCCACATATCCTTACATGATATAGTAAGCTTAGGATACTGAATGCTACCCATTTTATTAAAACAAGCAATGGCAGTTTTGTTGTCTATTCTTAGTAGCACTTCACATGAATAACTCAAATCTTTTTCAAAACATTTGAGCACATACAAAGCAGCTAGCAGTTCTAAAGTATTAATATGCAGTTTTTGCTGCTCTAACTTCTACCAACCATGTGCTGTCACAACACTAAGGACTGCTCCCCAACTTATTAAAGAGGAATCAATCAAAATCTCGAGCTTGTAACGCAAAGTTCTAATAGGGTTTTTAGTCCTAACATTTTTTATCAACCATCTTATGACACCTACGATACTACGGTGCAATACCATCCTCTTTTCAAAGTTTTCTTTCGCGGACTGTAAAGCTAGCTACTTTTCTCGTTCCAGGTTGTTTGTATACAAGCTACCATATTGAATAGTTGGACAAACTGCTACTAATGTCCCAATACATTGAGCTAACTCCCTGATATTACAAGAGGATTTTAGACCGATTTCTGTTGCCCAGTGTAAAATTGTTGTCCTTTTTTCCTCGGTTAATTCAATAGTCATTTTTCTTGTGTCCCATATAAAACCTAAAAATTTCACCTTTCTGGGTGGTTAAAGGTTACATTTATTAACATTTGGCAAGAAACCTAAACTTTCTAGCCTGTCTCGCGTTATCCTAATGTTCTGTAAACACTTGTTTTTCGGTTTTCCCATTAGACAAAAACTATCCAGATAAACTACTGATAAAGGGATTTAGATCTAAGGTCTTAGAGGAGCTTCGTTTGTAAAAATAAACAGTGTAGTGCACAGTCCGAAGAGAACACAATTGAAATCTTAGAAACTTCCATCAAGAATAAATCTCAGATATTTTCTGAATGGTTTAGATATTGGGATCAAGAAATAAGCATCTTTAACACTCATGTAGGGTTTAATGTAACCTAGAAAACTTACCTGAAAAAATCAATTCGAAATGCTAGCGCAACGAATGATTTTCGAGGGGCAATATTTTTTTCCTTTTGGAAGCTCAAATCCATATTCGAGGCGGAAAATCCCTGCGGATCCTCAACACTTGCGATAAATATGTTAAATTTCTTAAATATTGCATCTCCAAAGCAGCAGAAGAAAAACAAACAGAACTGGTGCGGTATTCAAAATAGAAGAATTATTCCATCAGACATAGGAGATTGTTTCGGAATTTTTTGAGTCATTATTTTACATTCAATGTATTTTTCCTTCCTTAAGTGTTTTTATGAATATATATTTTTTATTTAGATACATTTTTTATGGTTTTAAATAATGTATTGAAACTTTATAAAAATTATCACTCTTTTGTCTGTTGGAATAATGTTTCTATTTTAAATATCGCGCCAGTTTAGTTTTTATTCTGCTGCATGGATGTAAGCTTCCCAAGAGGAAAAAATTGCCCCCCGATAATCATTCGTTGCGCTAGCATTTGGAATTGATCTTTTCAGGTGAATTTTCTAGATTACATTACCCCCTACATGAGCCTCAAGATCAATAGTGGCTAGACAGGCATTTTTAAATAACAAACTGCTAAGGGTTTTCCTGTCTTCCAGTTTAAAATGAGGAGCTACAATAAATTTATTTACATTTTTTAAATTCAAAATAAACTTTTTTTGACCATCATGTTTATCTACCGAAAAGCAGGAGCAAACATACTGCCCATTGAGAAAACTACATTCTGAAATGCTTCCTCAGTGGAAGTAAGGTCTTCGAATGTTTGGACAATACTTATACGCTTTTCGCGCGCTCGCCCGGTTATTCTTTCCGGGCCTTCATTTCTTCCTGGTGAGGAATAGAAACAAAAGGAATTTCATAACCTATTATACATTGGTCTGTCTTGTAAAATTATCATCATTTGATGCGTCCTTTTTAACATCAGACTGTCGGCCCCTATTAGCCGATTCGGTTGATTTCATGAGTTCTTTACTCGTTTTTTCCCGCGCATTAGCTTTTTTGAAGCGTTCGGAAAAGTCTTCTCCGAACAACTGATCATCCACTGCACAATCAATAGCCACCCTTTTCACAAGAGGGTCAAGTGAATTGATACTACCAATTATCGTGACGCGCCTTGTGATTGACATAGCGTGGTGCAATTCTGCTAATATTCTCCCTGAATCTCCTAGACAGGTTATTAAGGAGTCTGTGTATACCTCCTTTCGAGTCAACAATTCATCGAGGCATAAGGCAATCGCATTCATATCAGCACTTAGTAGATTCTACGAAGCCGCACATGAAAACTATCCTTTTTAAGAGAAATGCTTTTTGCCAACTCATTAATCTCTCAGTTGAGATTGGGGGCCTTGAGCATTGTGAAGTTAGCTGCCGTCAGATATTTCCCTCCAAGGTTTTTTTCATCCTCTTTAGTAATACCAGATTTTAAAATATTCGACCAATTCTCCACAATTGGCGTGTAAATCTCTGGTGCAAATTTTTTAGTTATCTCCTTACCAAGTAGGTTTAGAGTTTGTGCTCTCGGTTATATCTTGTTATCCGTCGAACGGGTTTTGTCCTCCTCTGACTTCACTCTTTTGACTGACTCGAGTTACGAACGAGATCTCATAAATTCTTCTGAAGAAGATCTAGAGAAATTCCTATGAGAGACAACTGAAGTTGATCTGGATGTGGACTGACTATAGCGCCTGTCACGCGAGTCGCTGTTGTCGCCATCTCTTGCAGGACTTCTACGAGGATTCGAAGGATTATCGCGATAATCGTGACGATAATGACGTGATCCCAGCTGAAAATTCCTGTACAGGAAGCTTGGAAGATCCTATACATGTTCATGTACAAGAACCTGCACACGAACCTATACAGATGATCTTAACGGTTCCTGTGCAGGAATTTGGCGAAAGAAACTGTATATGATCCTGCAAAGGAACCTGCACTGATCAAGTAACCTTTAAATGATTCTGTACATATTCCTGTATAGACTTCTTTGCGAGGTAAACTGAGGCGCGGGTTCCTGTACAGAAACACGTATAGGGTCCTTCACAGAAAGCCATCGTGAAAACTCATTTCGCTTACAGCTATGAATTTTCCTTACTTATATTCCCTAGAAGATCTAACTTACTATCGAGAGAGCCAAAACAGCAGCGAACCCTCGCAAATTAGTTCCTATGCAGGTTCATGTTTAGGATCCTGAGCAGGTACCTGTACATGAACCCGCGTCTTAATTCACTCTGTGAAGGAACCTGCACAGGATCATTCAAAGGTTAGCTTGCATACATGTTCCTTTGCAGGATCATGTACAGTTTCCTTCGCCAAATTCCTGCACAGGAACCGTCAAGATTACCTGTACAGGTCCGTATACAGGAATATGTGCAGGATCCTCCGAGGGTCCTGTACAGAAAGTTTCAGCTGGGGACGCACCTCTCCAAAAATGTGGGCAACGATTTCCATCATTCCATTCGTGGGGATGCGATCTTGAGCCATATAGATAGTCCTGGCGTGACGCACCTCTTCCAAACAATTCTGGTGAGTAACGCTCTCCGCCATTTCTACCACGTTAAAAAAAAAACTTTATTTCTAGATGATTTCCACCGATTAAAACTTGACCTTGAACGTGACGCACCTCTATTTGGGTAACGCTCTCCGTTATATCCATCCTTCCTTAAACTCGAGTTGCGATATTTATCATTCCTTTGGCGCTGCTTAGATTGACGCTTCGTAACTTTTATCTTTTTTTAGATGTTTTTACTCAGCTAGCACTGCAGCCATATCACAATCGCGGGATTTATAAAATTTCTTTGGGTCACGGTTTTTGCTACTGCCGGAATTCATCTTAAAACACTTTATTTCGACCGAAATTTATAATAAATAAAACCATCTATGCACTTGCGAGCTGGATCGCACAAAAAAGCGTAATGATTACGTGGTAAAAAGGGGCGACCCCTAATGCATGTGTGGAGAATTGATTTTGCGCGCGCCACTTTGAAATTCTGTGAGATTGATCGAGCAACTAGCGTAGCATAATAATAATTTTTAAGTTGGTTTGATGGTAAGAAAAAAATAACTTCCTTACTAACAAAAAGGAGAATATTAAATTTTATATTACATATATATAATTTCAAAAAATTATTATTATATATTATTATTATTTATTTGTATTATTGTATTATATTATGAATTACTATAAGCGACGAAGACGCAGTACTTGCAGATTTTATTCGACTTGAAACTAGATCAGGTGATTGCACCCCGGCATAAAGTGTTCGCTGGCGCGTTGAATTTTACAGGCACAATAGAACGCTCAATTTTCAAATACCAAAAAAAAATCAACAACAACTAGAACATTTTTCGAAAAAAATCGCTTTGCTCCCGCGAGTAAAATTGCCTTTACATTATTTGATTCAAATATTACTGATGATACCCGCTATATAATAATACTGATACCCACATGAGGGCAAGCTAAAATCGTATGACGTTAAAGGGCAAGACGGGCCTCTCAGGCCCGTTGAAATTCAAACCCCTTGTTCTAGTAAAAGTATAGAAAACCCGAAGAAGTTTAATGATTTTTATTTATAATTTCAAACTTTTCGAGAAATACAATAATTGTTCTGTTTGAAGTTATTGATGAATATGGAAAAAATTTGAAAACGTTTACGCGTGAAAAATTATATGACACACGCGAGCAATACGAGCGTGAATCAAATATAAACGAGATCTTTTCTCGATGGACCAGAGAAGATGATGTATGACAGTGTGACTTCCTGGAGGTGATAGGGAGGATGTTTAGAGTGGAACCCTTGCTTAAAATCCATATGGAGTCAGCACTAAAGTCTGCAAGAAGATGACTGAGAAGGAAGACCGCCATCTCAAGATGAGTGTGGCCCAAAGAAACATTTCCGCAGTTCGCGACCTTGTGGAGGTCGACCGTATTGCATCACCATCGCTGAAATTCCTGCTGAACTTGAAATCGACTATGGCAGTGTTCAAATCATCGTCTTCTTACAGATATTAGGGTTGCTTATCGGAAAAAATACGAGGCTTAAACGAATGTGAGAGTACCATCGGAAACCTGACGGCCTGGCTAACCTTTTCTATTGTTTTGCGCTCCGCCTCGAACAAACTCTAGCTCGAAACTCGAAAATGGCTCTGTTCCACACCACCATAAAGATCTTGACTGAAGCGCCTGCTTTTTACGTGGTGCTCCCCAGTAGGCGTAGTCCACTTGTCAATGAAGCATGCGTTGTTTTTTGTTTGTTTTTTATTAAAGTAATTTATAATAACTTCCCACAAAACAGGCTACATTAGTGTGGTAATCCCCGTTACATACGCAGATTCCACTTGTCTATTTGATCATGCAAAATTCACCTGATATGCATTTAATGTGGGTAAAAATTAAAAAGTGCTTTAGCAATGTCCATACAAAACTCTTCAACTGAACCATGCATACTCCTCCAAATGTATTCTATCAAATAATCGTCAGTTCTAAAAGCTTCCATTTAATCAATCCGCCTTTGCATATAATGCTTTACTTTCGACTATTGAGATTCTATTCCTTGCGTGTGGTTATTGCGATCTGGCGGATTTATGAAATTTGTAGAGTGATTCGCCGTAGAATGTGTGTAATTCACACGATCTATACCACAGTACCCTTTCCAACAGTCCGTTATAATATGCGTGCCAGGTAAAACATTTTCTTTTATAATATAATGCAGCGTGTTAGCGTCCCGATTGCTTACTACTTAAAAAAGCACTTTTTTCATTCCTTATCGACACCTCCCACCACCAACCGAGTTTTCCTTTTTCTCCCTCAGTTATATTTCCGTTTTCCGAAGGCGCTTTCGTCAATATCTACCGTTTTTCCAGGTCCCCCAATTTTAGATTTCGTTTCGAAAAACCATACCCTGAGCAACATTCGTAGATCTGAAATTATAGCCTGCACCGTGTTTTGAGAATCCATACGCATATTTGTCAAAAAAGGCCGTTCTTACATTTTTTTCCTACACGGAAAAAAAGTGAATGGCTAAAGTTGACCCTTTATCGAGCATTATTTGAAGTTTTTTCTCTGTTCAGTCTTTCCAAAACATATTTTACAGAATTTTTTTTTCATGATACATGTAGCCTCAGCCTTGTTCTATAATGAAAATATGTCTTCTGATTGGTTATCATGACATACAATGTAGTATGAATACCATAAACAAATGTATTTAAGTAGTGTGCAGTAACGTACGTTACTTTGCATTACAGTTATCCAAAAATTGTAACGCGTTACCGTCACCGTGTTAGCGGCGGCTAGATTAAATGGGAATTTAGTTTTAAAGATACCATCGCAACGTACACAGTAGACTCCGGCTGAGCACCACAACGCCTCGTCGAGCTTCGAACTAGAATTTGTTCGAGGCAGAGCGCAAAACAATTGAAAAGGTTAGGCAGGTCAGATATCCGATGGTATCATCACATGCGTTTAACCCAAATACGAAGCCAACCGATAAAGGACGTGATTTTTCACCACGACAACGCCAGGCCACATTCAACGAATATAGCGTCAAAAATTATATAAAATTTGCTTAACTACACTGGATCACACTGCCTACAGTCCAGATGTATGTCCATGTGACTACCATATGTTTGGACCTATGAAAAAGCGTTGGTAGGACAGCGAAATTGGTTCATAACACACTAGTCTTCTTCTTACAAAGAGAGCATCAAGAAACCTCCAATCAGGTGGTCAAAGTTTGTGTCCAAAAGGGGATTTTATGTGGAAAAATAAAGTCGCTCCTTTTTATTTTTTTTTCAGATCAATAAACTTTTATAAACAAAGTCTCGTTCATATTTGATCCACCCTCGTAGATGTATTTAACCAAAACAAAACATAAATCCTTCAAAACATTTTTGAAATATATGTAACAACTGAAATTCATTCGTCAAAACTGTTTTTTTTCATGCAACCGTAAGTGATATGCATATTGTTTTCATCACGGTATTTATAGTTGATTTTGCAATGAACAGCGGGCCTGCTAGGCCCGGCTTGCCCTTTCGTGCATATAAAAAATATATTCGTTTCCGTGGAGCACTCTGCTGATGGCATTTTCACAATACCCTAATCTTTTTATGTATTTAGACTTCACGAAAAGGAATTTCCATACACAAACCTTTACTTCATACACAACTTTTTATAACCGGAAAATCGTGATCCGCCGGGTCTGTGAGACCTGCTTGACCTTTTAAGCACAGTAAAAAGTAAATCAAGTCCGCATACATATCGACGGAGTTTAAGGTGCGATCAAAAGAAGAACACGAGCATGGAATGTAAGCATCAGTCGGAAATCTTAAAGTCAGCTCGCGTTGCGGAAAAAATGTCCGTCATGTTTTGTTTGTAAAGTCAGATGTATAATGCGGAGATTCAGTAAACTCACGACGGAGAGTGTGTCGGTCGAGATGACTTTACGCCTGAAGTACGCAAAAAAAATTCGAGTTTTCTTGGAGCGCTATATAACAGAAATAACATGATCGGAATAAAAAATTGCGTCCTGCACTTATCATATTATCAATTCAGGCGATAAAATAGTCCATATCATTTTTGCTGAAAGAGTTCTACAGTGAACCCTCGCCTATGATGCACTGTTGTTTCTCCGATAGCACTATTTATTTTTTTACCCGAACTCACAAATTTTCAGTCATTTCTGTTTTGCGTCAACGAGAGTTCACTGTATTTTAAAATTAACATAATTATCGCTCAGCGTCACTATTCGTGTCTCTCTGTAAAACAAAATCTTCTTCGCGCATCGCACTCGCGCACACACGCCGTCAGGCGCATGGAACATTTGAGCAAGTTTCGCCTGCATCAAATGAAATTCGTCTCCGTTCTAACGTACTTTCTATGAAAAATTCTGATCATTCAAGCGGCTTTTACATTCGTTTTCGACCTTAAATCACTACCCGCCAAGACAGACTGACTTTATGTTCACCTCAATGCCAGAAATTAAGTTAGCTAATGAATTTAAGGCCATCCTGAAAGTGGGTGTGAAAGGGGTTAATCCCCTTAACGAATATTCTCATCACGTATCTCGTGCTTCGCACTCGATTCTGTCCAAGATGCGAACTTTTCTGCATTATGCAACTTTATTACATCAAATGTATATTACGTTTATTTCTGCCCTCGGCCTGGCACGGTTTATTCACATATTGCAAAAATTTTTTCCTTATTTTGCATTAAATTTTATTATCAGCTACCCTGAAAAATGTATCATTTCAATAAACTTGTATTATTACAATTCATAATATGCATTTGGCATTGAAACAGACGTAGTTTCATTATCTTGTTTTTATAATTGAAAAAAGTGCGCATCCCATGAAATAAAAACAATTTTGTTATTAAACATTTTATTGCAGCTCGTGCCGTTTTTCCATAAAATTAATTTGCTTATTTCTTATGTTATTTTTTAGGATTTGAGCCAAAAATACGCATCTTAGGGTAAAGTGTTTCTGAGAACATTTGTAGATGTAATTTAGGTGAACAATTTTGTGACATAAAATTGTTTTGCTACATTAGTTCTTCTTACAAAAAGTTCATTTTTTTGTTTTTAATGCATTTTTATAACATTTTATAATAAATTATGGTTTTTAAATTAAAAAGACAAATTTTTAAAAAGATAGTTAAATTTTCATCCACAACAAATTTCCGT
>CAKNWT010318878.1:0-11774 GCA_932066315.1 Andricus coriarius
GCCGGATGCCATGTTAGAGCGCCGATCAAGGCCATGCCTGTGACGATAGAGAAGCATGCATCCGACTTGACACAGCCGGATGCTATGTGAGAGCGCCAACTAGGGCCAATGACTTTGACTTTGACTGGCATGCATCTGGCCGGATGCGGCCAGATGTTATGTGTAGCATGTACCTGACCGGACACGGTCAGGTGCTATGTGACTGCGCCGTGTAGGGCATGACTATGACACTAAGTAGATGAGAGTGAACCGACATTTGTCCAAGCGACAATTCATACTGATCGACACCAACCTCTTACAGATTTTCTTAAAAATTTTGTTTTATGACACTAATCTGTAGCATTGCCTTTCACCCCTTGAGTTTGTGCTGAAACTCCAGGATGTTTCCCCGAATCTTAGCAACTACAGTATCCAAGGTCTGGAGGTTGCACATTCCAAGTTCTTTTCCCTGACTTTCCGAAATGTTTGCACTTCCTCTTCATACATATTACAAAATGGGGATTTTGGGATTATGTTTTTTCTTTTGTTGATAAGATTGTTACAGATCAGAACGTTACTGAACAATGCTCGCCATTGGAGCTGTGGAACTTCTGAGGAGTCCACCATCATTGATAGCATGGATCGGCAATGTTGAGGGGAGTGTGTTTGCTGCTGAGCCAGATAAAGTTGCCCCCGGAATCATGCGTGGCCGGACACGGCTGCCAAGGAACCATATTTCGCTGATGACCATTTTGGTGCTGCCACCTGCGGTTGATTTTGCGCCGTGAGCCTCGTTGTCCAGAGGAACTGGATTCGCATCGAATCACATCCAGAATTCGCTGTTCCAAGACCTATCGACGTGCTCTGGGGCGCTGACATTTGCGGCTCACTGCTTCTGGATGGATTTTGTCACGGATATCCGGTAGTTCGATTCGAAAAAGGGTTTCTGTTGATTATCAGGCGCGAGTGGTGAGGTTCTTGCCATTAAACTTCGAGATTCACTGATTCGGCTGTTGAGGTCTAGATAGGTGCATCTGGGGAAGTGGGGTTCCGACTGCTTCCCCCTCTTAAATATGATTCCTGAGTGCGATGGACTGCGTAAGGGTCGGCCCTGATCACTAGGAGGGGGGTTCTGGCTGCTATTTCCTGACTCTTTGATCCAGTTGGCTGCCTGAGTACAATCACCATCGTCGCTGGGATCCTGATGCGGGATCTCTGGAGGCTCGGGTTGGTCAGGCATTTCAGATAGATGGACTGTGCCGAGGCGTTGTCTTCAAATTAGAGACGTCTTGTTGATTGTCGGCCCTTCTCTGCTTCGACGTGAGACGCAGCCTTTGGGACGGATGACCAATGTCAGTCCCGGACGGCGTGGACTTGTGTGATCTGCCACTGTTGAGGCTTCCTTCAACACCTTCAATCACCTTATCGTCAAATTGTGTTGGTGACCAGGCCTGCGCTGATTCCATGTCTTCAATTGTGCTCCATGGCGGGCGGAACTTACATTTTTCCTTTCATACACGGAAATTTGCTGTATGCTTCATGGCGGGCGGCAATGGGCTTTCAACCTTCATACGCGGAATTTGTTTCGTTCATTGAACATGGCGGGCGGAACTGAATTTTGGCCTTTCATGCATGGAAATGTGCTGTATGCTTCATGACGGGCGGCACTGGGCTTTCGACCTTCATACGTGGAATTTGTTTCGTTCATCGAACGAGGCGGGCGGGATGTTAATAATTTGTTTGATGTTATTGTTTCTCTTTTAATTGACCTTCGGGTTTCATTTATCATAGCATGGTCTCCGCTCGGTGCTTGTTCTCCTCAAGGTTTGCCCTCTTTGTTTTTGAGTTTCGCGTGCTACCTTTTCGTGGCGTGGGGACGCAGGTAGTAGCGGAAGAATGCTTTTGTCGAGCTTACTCGGACACTTTTGCTGCTCTCTCTGTTTCTCTATCAAGATGTAGACTAGTATGGCCTTGTTTAGTTAGTTGTGATGCTCAGTAATCAATTGTGCGTCTTCGAGAGAGCTCAGGTGTTCGGGTCCGTGAGTTAAAGTCAGTGGCTCTTCAAGTCCTAATTAACCGTTCAGTGATTTTCCGACTCGATCGTCTTCTAGTGTTGCGGGAAGTGACGAGTCGGATGACGTATCACCTCCGGTCGCGTCGGGATCGATCGTTCAGTGAACGATCGTGGTCGTAGCTTCCGGAGGCTACATCTGTGCCAATTTTCCCAAACAACCCAAACATTTTTTTGGACACCAAGGGAGTCCTTCATTGGATATACTCGAAGATTCGTATCCCGAATTCAATCGATAAAAGGTATTTGGCGGTTAGTGATAACGATGGTAAATGGTCTTTTTCTTTTTCGTCTACTTTGAAATGGCTAAACATGATTCCCTCGCTACCCCGCGCCAGCCCGTCATTAATTCATAACAATCGTTTTGGGACAGACTTCATCTAATTTTGCAACCAAATCATTCTGTTTACATTAAAGCGATATGCCTTTAACATATTTTAAATTGAGTGTTTATTACATGTTCATTAAATGTTAATTAAATGTAAATGTAATGTAACAGTGATTCCCAGAAAATTGAAAATTATAAATAATGAGATTTTTGAAAAAGAAACCTTTTCAAACTGGCCGATATAATTTTTCAAATTAATTCTGGACATAAAGAGTACTGAAATATACTTGATCTGAAATAGGCAGAATAAACGCTCTTTTCCTGACCGCGGGATGCAGTAAACTAGCACTTTATTGTACCGTGAAAGAAAAGAGTGAGAAGATTTAATTTTAAAAGTACGTTAAACTACGAAGTGGATTTTGGATTTTGTCCCACGCGCGTGCGTGCGCGGTACAATCAAGCCTTATTTTACTTCCACTCCTTGGGCAGATAAATTCGCGCGTGTTCTGTTTATTTCAGATAAAGTATCGTATGTATCACGTTAGGGTGCGCGAAAACTTCGGGTTCTCGAACAGGTTCGAGTTCTCAAAAAAGTTCGGGTACACAAAAATTCGAGTTTTTGTAAAGTTTTGGGTACTCGAAAATTCCGGAATTCGATTCATTTGATTTGATTCACTTGAATTCCTTTAAGTTCATTTAAATTTTTTTAATTTATATTGGATTCCTTTCAATTCTTTGAGTTCGTTATATTCAATTTCATCGCTTTAATTCTTGTGAATTACTTGGAATGCTTTTAAAGCTTTCAGATTCTTTTTAATTCTTTTAACTTCATTGAAATCTTCTATATTCCTCGGAATTCCCTAAATTCGTTAAATTCTTCAAAATTCCTTGACCTCGTCTAAATTCCTTGAATGCGAAAAATTCCCTGAATGAATGAGATTCCCTTAATTTTTTGTATCATTTTGAAGTCCTTGGGATTCCCTGAATTATCTGGATTCAGTGAATTCTAAGAATTTAAGGAATTCAGAGAACATACGTAATTCAAGGAATGCACGGATTTCAGGTATTTTGCGCAATTCAAGGTTTTCATGGGATTCAAGGATTTTATAGAATTCAAGGACTCAAGAAATTTCAGAAATTTACTGAATTCAAGAAATTTAAGCAATTCATGAAATATGCGGAATTCGAGGAATTTACAGAATTCAAGGAATTTGCGGAATTCAAAGAATTTATGGAATTCAGGGAATGTACGGAATTCAAGGAATTTGCGAAGTTTAGGGAATTTAAGGAATTTCAGAAATTCACTAAATTCCAGGAACACGAGGAATTTCAGCAATTCACGGAATTTCCGGAGTCAAGGAACTTACGGAGTCAAGGAATTTACGGAACTCATGCAATTCAAGGAATTCAGGGAATTTCTTTAAATCGGTGAATTCTTTGAATTTCTCAAATTTCTTGAATATCATGAGTTCCGTAAATTCCGTGAATTCTGTCAATTTCTTAAATTCACTAAATTTCCGCCAACAACAACGCAGTATCAGACGGTCACCCATCCAAGTACTAACCGCGCCCAACACTGCTTAACTTCAGTGATCTAACGGGAACTAGTGCTTCCAGCGTGGTATGGTCGTTGGCCATGAATGAATTGGCCAATATGAATTCCTTAAATTTCGTGAATTCTTTGAATCATTAGAATTCCCGGAATCCAGATAATTCAGGGATTTCCAAGGACTTCAAAATAATGGATAGATCTAATGGAATTAAGGTAATTCAGGGAATTCCGAGAAATATAAAAGATTTCAATGAGGTTAAAATAATGTAAAAGAACCTCAAAGCGTCAAAAGCATTCCAAACAATTCACAAAAATAAAAAAGATTACATAGAATGTAACGAACTCAAAGAATGCAAAGGAATTCAGTATGAATTCCAAGAAATTCTAGTGAATTCATGTGAATTCACAGGAATTCAGTGAATGCAAAGGAGTTATATTGAATTCAAAATATTTTTAAATAATATACTAAACCGGAAAGTAATAGTTACTAAACCTGTCTGTTGCTTGCTGTGTAAGTATACGTACTAAATCGTGGGGACAACTCAAAAAACACAGTGGTTCTTTTAGACGACCAACGCTAAAGTAGTCGTTTTAGATGATCACGCCAAGAGAGGTTTTTTTAACATGCAGGTATCGAATTGGTTTTGGATTCTCGTAAATTTCGAGGTCCCGGAATAATTTAAGTACTAGAGACTTTCTATAACCCGGAGTATCTGCAATTCGAGTACTCAGAACCTTCGAGAACCCGAATCTATTCGAGTACTTGTCCCACACCGAAAGCTTTTTCCATACCCCTCATCAGCACGTTGTAAAAGTAATAAGCTAATTATAATTCTGAATATATATTCCACAGGCACATAATTTCTGACATCTTTTTGGAAATGTCCTGAAGCGGCGTTGACTCAGTTAAAACAAGTTACAACAATTTATTTTTTCCGTAATGCAAAACTGAAATGATTGAGATGTTCGTGATAAATTGCAAAACTTCTAAAATGATATGAAAAACTTATAGCAAAAATTTTTTAATTTGGAGTAGGCAAAGGTCATGAAAATTAAGCAGAGGTGAGACATGTAATTTCCCGTAGATGTCTTGTCCCTGAATCCAAATCCGAAAGCCATGACCTTCTATCAGGTCATGTTTTAGAGATAATTAAGTTTAAAACTGTCATAAGTACGATTTTTGGCTCGTTTAACCTGATTTTTTTTTTTAATATGACGTAATAGAAGTATTTCGCTTTCGGATCGGTTGCAGTGAATAAAAATCTACGGGAAGTAATAAGTTCCATAAATGTTGCACTTTTAATATCGACATGTAATTAGTGTATATAATTCACATTCTGAGAATATCTGATAGTTCTTAATTATATTAATACGATAATACGCTTACTTATCCAATCAATGAAGACTATGCAGATAAAGAGTACAACAACAATCTTCATTTTTTCTGGGCAAAGACAACGACAGAGAACTGAAGATTAATATTATAAAATTTCAGGAACTGTGACTGGTCCATTTATAGGACGTATTCACTTATATATATATATATATGTGTGTGTGTGTGTGTGTGTGTATATAAGATCCAGTATCTGATTACACAACTTTATGTGTTATTTAAAACCAAGTGTAAAAATGAAGACTATTTATTTTAGATCCTAAGATATTTGATAACCCCCTGATATATTATACAAAAGACATTATTAAAATACACAATCTGTTTACCATCTATACTACATAGCAGGTAAAATAAAGTATATTTTGCGCAAGAAAAAAATAACCGACGAAATAAACCTGCGAATCAGAAAATCTGTCAAGTAAAACTACATCAATTTGTGAAATCAAAGTTGGCCAAGTAATTTGGGGAAAAAAATATTCATAATAAAATATACTAATAAAGAGCGATAGCAGTAGATGCGCTCTGGATCTTATCTCGGGCGAGTTGCGGACGTTAAGCCATTTTGAACACTGATAGCACTCGGTTGGGTTGACCGTTTGTGATATACGCCTATCTGGTGTGTTCGCCGTTTTTAGCTAATTTCAAGTAGTCAGAAGACCGGTCGCACCTGGGAAGATGATTTTCTGCAGTTTTCATCTACCCTGGCCAAACGCCCAGGATTCCTCTGGCGATGAAGATACTCATTAGAGTGATCCGAAATCATACCTGTTGAATATATTTTTTTTTAATAGACCCTGATAGCACGCAAAGTTCCGCGGGAACCTTTTGTACGTTTTAGCAGAACGTTCCGGGAATGTTCCCGGAACGTGTCAAATGTCCGCCGCTTGGAAACGTTCCAGGAAGGGTCCACTGGGACCTGAGGGGAACCTTCCATTATTGTTATTTTTAACAACAATTATCTCGTAAACCGTAAGAGATAGGTAAAAATGGATGTCCTTTTTGAGTAATAAGTACAGCATATACTACACTATAATATGATATCCTTATTATAAATTCACATCGATTTTGATCAATCACTTACGGTTTAAATGATATTTATTGATAATAGTAACAATAACGGTTATTTTTGTTTGGAAAGTTCCAATGGTACGTTCCTGGAACCTTCCCAAGCGGCGGACATTTTACATGTTCCGTGCTATCAGGGGAGGGCTCATATTTTAATCTCATTTTGCTAAGTTTCCAGAAAGAAAAATGTTTTCCAAGTTGGAGCCAAATCGGTTAACGTGAAGACGTTTTACAAAGGTCCGAAAAATCCTGACCATGGGAAAATTTTTGTGGAGCCCCAAAAATGCCCCAAAGAGCTGAAATTGACAATTTTGCACAAAATTGACACATATGAGCTCTGTTATCCGCTTTTATGCCATACATTATTTTTATTCGACAATTGAAATGTGTTTAAGAATTTTTTAACTAAATTTCAATTATTTAAATCAATTTTATTTGTATAAATACATTTTTGTCCCATTACTTGATCGCAAGGTAATTTTTTACGTTTGATCGGACAAATTAGGCATTCATAGGAACTCTGATACTTGTTTCAAGCATTTACCAATTGTTTAAGCAATAAATTATTATTCACATATACATTTTTTTTTAGAATGAGATAAAAAACTCTAGTTGTTTGTTAAATTTGCTTAACTTTGTGGCTTATTATTAAATATCTACGTCACTCAGATATTACTATGCTATTTCTTAAAAAATTCTTATTTCTGTTCTATCCTCTCTTCGTTTAAAGCAATTTTGCAAACTGTTTTTTCACCCTTTTCTTCAAACACCATAATTTCTATTTTATTCACGTTAATTTTAAAGGCAAGTGGTAGCCTATGACGTAGAGAAAATTTAGCCTTGCAATGTCTTTCTTTTCCGCCTTCTTATTTTTAAGCTAAGTAATATTTTGGATTGAAACTTTGGGAAACGAAAGAAAATACATTAGCTGAGCGCTGTCGAGCCCCTTGGAGTTTGTATTTTTCACGAAAAACCTGTTTTTTTATTAATTTTGCGAGAGCACCCACAGCCTTTGTAAATGATTATAAAACAATGTCGGGGCAGACGACAGGCGGAGAAGTAGGAAAAAACTGGCAGAGCCATCTGCTTTTTGTAAGAAAGTCGAAAGGAGGGGTGCCAGAAAGGCCATTTTTTCACCCAACTGATTAGGCTCAAATTACGTAAGATTGTTCGTTTGCATTCAACTCACAAACCCCGGAAACGATTTTCCGAATGAGCGTTTCATTCACCAAACTTGCTGAAAAATAGTGTATTTATATGATGTATAAAACATAAAAAAGCATTGCAATATATTACACCATATAACGATCATTAAGAAATACGTTAATTATATTCATTTTTGTATGTTTTATCTGATCAAGTCTTCAAGAAAAAGCGGTTTTGTTGTATTTCAACATCAGGAGGTGTGAAATAATTTAAAAAATGAAACTTTATACTGCGACGATGCTTTTTTATATTTCCCCACGCCCCTTCCTAATTCCCAATTTTATTTCATATTTTTCCACGCCTCTTCCTTTTTTCTTACGCTATTTCATATTTTCCCTCGCTTTTTTCATATAATCCCACGCCTCTTCCTGTGGTCTCACGCTATTTCTTATTTTTCCACGTCCCTTCATTTTTTCCACGCTTTTTCATATTTTCCCATGACCCGTCCTATTTCCCTACGCTTTTCATCTCTTTTTCCACACTAATATTTACCCACGCCTTTTCTTTTTCCCATGCTCTTTTATATTTTCCCACGCCCCTTGCTTTTTCCCTCGCTATTTCATATTTTTTCATGCTTTTTAAATATTTTTCGTAGGGTGCAAGCGTGGGAAAATATGAAAAAGCGTCGGAAAAAAGGAAGAGGCGTGGAAAAATATGAAAAAGTGTGGGAAAATAGGAAAGGGCGTAAGAACATATGAAACAAGCGTGGAAAAATACGAAATAGCGTGGGGAAAAAGGAAGGGGTCGGGAAAATATGAAATAGTGTGGAAGAAAGGAAGGGGCGTGGGGAAATATGAAATATTATGATAAAACAGAAAGGGGCATGGGATTATATGAAAAAAGCATGAGAAAATATGAAATAGCGTAAGAAAAAAGGAAGGATCGTGGCAAAATACGTAACATCAGGAGAAAGTAGGAAGGGGCGTTGGAAAATATGAATCGTTATATAGTGGAATATATTGCTGAATTTCAATGCGCAGACAAATGACTAGAATCATTGCTTTTTTATATTTTATACATCATATACATACACTATTTTTGAGCTAGTTTGGTGAATGGGGTGGATTTATAACAGGGTCAAATTTTAAATTATCTGCCGAGCTGCTCAAAATCCCATGTAAAATGCTATCATAAAGGCCGTGTTTTCTCCTGAATGAAATGCTCATTCGGAAAATCGTTTCAGGGGTTTGTGAGTCGAATGCAAAGGAACAATCTTACGTAATTTGAGCCCAATCAGTTAGGTGGAAAAAATGGCCTTATTGGCACCCCTCCTTTATCGAAAGATTGAGCAGCTACACCGTCGGGAATAGCAACTAACATTAAAAGTGTGCAAGGTGTAAAAAGGTTCTATTGAATTTGTTGGCAGTTTTGTGAGCATTTTGACTAGTGATAATGATTGCTTAGGAATTTCACACGGGGACTTTTTTTGCGATAAGCCGAAGTTATCATTTTCTTTCTATTTCAAATATATAGACAGTTTAAAAAATATACTATAGTGAAATAAACTTGAAATTCCTGAACATAAATACATTTTTTCAGAATTATAAGAGTTAAGAAAAATTTAAATTCGTATGTAATCGGTAAATTTAGAGACTAATATAATTAATGCATATTTCTTACAATAATATGCTTCGGAACTTTCTTTGCCTCCATAAAATATCAAATTTTTTTATAGTTACAGATATTTTAATCAAATTTACAAGTACACTCTTTCGAAACCCATTAGAAATGTTTCAAAATATTGAAAATTAAAAAATGGCGGTCTTCGTGTTAAAAATCAAGTATTTAAGAAAACAGTGCAATATTTTAGGAATTTTGAATTCTAAACCGGGTATCTAGGCGAGTGGTCTGAAAATACATTTTCGAAAATCGCAAATGACTATAGTGGTGACAAGATGCTAAGTATAACAAATAAAGAATGGCGTTAACATAAAAAATGGTCCTAAGGTGTCGCAATGTGGTTGACAATTTTTAAACAAAAAATTATGCTAATTCTTCTTATGTAGACTTTTTGGTATAAACTTCCAAACATAAGTGACTAAATTCACAAATTTCTAATAAATGTAACGTTGAATAACATTTTCCTCGAGATACCTTCCAATTGCAATTAAAGACACGTCAAATAGAAATCTAAAAAAAAAATTGAAACAAATGTTACCCAATTCTTGAAAAATTGACATCTTCACTCATTCTGAAAAAATTCTATCATGTGAAAAAAGGTATATTTTTATTTATTTCATTTTTTATTATCATTCCATACTAAAAACTGTACGTGAAAAATACAAAAAATTTCGAACACACAAGAACACAGCAACTTTTCAGTACTAACCATTTTCGATTTTCAAACATTTTGTATTTTCGGCCCACTCTAGTGTTCACCATAAATAAAACTTGAATAAAACATTTTTTAAGAATTGTTTAAGGAATAAATTCATTCTTACTCAAAATATTGGTTATCTTATTCTCTAATGACACCGTTCAAATATACACTAAGATTAATAATTGCCATTTTGAGTTGGACAGACTAGTATTTTCGATAGGAAATTGAAGTTAGGAAAAAGTGATATTCACAAAATAAATCGTAAAATCGTAATTGCTATAACAAGCAGTTTAAATACAATTTGTTGCAAAATAGGTTAGAAAAATTATCATTATGAATAGAAATACGCGATGAGAGGAAAAATTCTTCAATACAGTGCTTTGAATAAATTCCTATTCAAAATAGGAAGTTCACCGCTGAATTACGTCATATGCACCGAGAATCATAAAGACGATCAAATTCCTCAATCACATAATTGAGCACTTTTTTTGTTCTAGCTTAAAATACCAAATAAATGTTTAATTTGACGTTTAATTTATATATGACTTATAATACATGCTTGGGTGCAGATAGCAATGATCTGACAGCGCGTATATATTTTCATTTTGCTCTTCCGACAATAGCATATTATCTTATTTTCGACAGGAAATATTAGAACTATGCAGAATATGCACATAGGAAGAATAACCTTCCTATTGTATTTTGTAAACTTGACAGTCTTTTTTAGGGATTTCAACAGCTTTCTTTTAGTATAAGTACAATTATTATGTTATCAGGCTTGCTATTGTCTTTTGTAAAAATAAATATTTTAATATAAAATTTTTATAACCAAAATTTTATCCACGTGTACAACAATAGAATGTCCTACAAATTCCAGCCATATCAGATTTAGAAATAATATGATGATTCAAACAGTTTAAACTCTCGAACAAATCTAAAAACGCCGCCAGTAGATTTTTCAAAATTATTTTACTTTAACATTTTTTATCAAAATCGTCCCGAAAGTTGCAAGAAAATAAAGCTTATTTTAAACCATTTTACGTTGATACAACTCCAAGATAACGGTCAAAAAGCTGTGCAAGAATCCGTAACTTCTTTTATTTGTCAATAAAATTTCTTTAAAAAATTAAGTACCCCAGTTTTTCCATTGGAGTCCTTTATGAACAAGGGGACCTGCATGTGATCCTATGTCGATCCCGATACCAAATGTTTATCCCGAAATAGTATAGAAAGAAATACAAATACAAAAAGGCAGAAATAACAGATTTTTTTATTGGAAGGATGACATGTTGAACTGCTTCCAATTTTTGATAGCGTCTCATTTGTAACTATAATAGTCTCAGAGATTAATATATGAAGCCGCATCGTATTTTCGAAATAAATTATATTTTCTGCTGTCCCGAAGTACAACCTAGTAAGTGCCATTTGCCGTAAAGACTATTTTCCTGTACTTATGCACGAGAACGTGACCTCTATAAAAATTTTTACTTATTAAGTTATACATTTGGAGAGTAGATTTGCTGAGGAATGTAATTTTAGTTAATCAGTCAGATAATCGGTAAATTTTACTATATGCAACTAAGAGAGGAAGGAAGCAGAAAGCAACAGATAAAAAAAAGTTAAGCACAAAAGCATTATCTTACGTGATCGTAAATCCCGTGTGTTGATGCAAAAAAAATTAAATGATCAAATTCCGCTACATACCTTAATTGTACTTCAGTTATCGTCTTAATAACTGATTCAAGATGTTTCCACAATTTTTTAACAAATTTCAACTTACAAATATTTTTTATGACTGTCTACTTCTAAATGAATCTGACAAAAGTTGGATCAGAAAAACCACAAACAACCTGCGCTTCA
>CAKNWT010318882.1:0-11592 GCA_932066315.1 Andricus coriarius
GTTTGAAAAGGGACAGAACGCATCCTGGCATTTTCAAGAATGCCAGAACGCGTTCTGGTCGTTTTGAAAACGACCAAAACGCGTTGTGGTCGTTTATTTCGGTCTTTGGCCGTTTTCAAAACAGCCACAACGCGTTCTGGCATTTCTGCAACGGCCAGAATGCGTTTTGGTCGTTTATTTCGGTCTTTGGCCGTTTTCGGTCTTTGAGCCTAACATATATATATATATAGGTATGTTCTACATTGTATTTTATACTTTAGAGTATATTATATATATTATATAGAATGTTATATTTTGTTCACATGCTCTACGTAATATTGAAGAAATAGGGAAAATTTACTTCATTCAGAAAAAAAACGGTATGATTATATAAGTTTATTATATTATAAGTATATTATGGGTTATACCATAGAATATATACGGATATGTATACGGGTCAAATAATGAATCAATGTCAACTTAAATAATGAAACTATTTATTTCACTTAAAAATTAACTTCTTCTCAACAAATTGTTACTAATAATGTAAGTCAAGCGCAATGGTTTCATTGGTGCGTGGGCGCCTCGAATTGACATGGTGAGGCAAACTGGCAAACTGACATCCCCTCTCCGTTCGCATCGATCACCCAGTCATCTACGAAGATGCACTCTCCGCTCCACGCCTCGAGTAAGCGTCACGACCTAGGATCGGTCACTACTAACCTACGATAGAATCGCCAGCAGCCTGTCCAACTTTCCGTTCTGTCTCTCGTCCTGCCATGGAGACTTGAGACATAAAGGACGTCACTGGGAACCGCTGGGATTTTCTTTTCCTCTCATCAACTGCTCTTTTCAGAGCACCCTTCACTTGACATAAAACGTAGCACTCAACTGCTCATTTCAGAGCAATATTTTGTGATATTTTCCAACAAAATTGAACGCAGCACGATCAAAGCACTTCGGTGCTTGATCAGAGTTTATTTAAAAACTAAACATTAATTTATAATGCCCCTCGGGTGTCATTCTCATTAATTTAAATTTTAAACAACTCTGGGGAAACTCCACGTTTCCAACAACATTGAACGCAGTACGATCACAGCATTTCGGTGCTTGATCCGAGTTTGTTTAAAAAAAAAAACATTAATTTGTAATGCCCCCGGGTGTCATTCTCATTAATTTCAATTTTAAAACAACTCTCGCGAAACTCCACGTTTCCCGAAACTTGAAACCATTACGGTCAAAATACTTCAGTGCTTGACTAAACTGTGTGGGGCTCAACCCCCGTCAAAAGGGCCCCGAATACGAAGGATTGTTTCTTGTCTACAAAGGGAAGGAACGTATCACCATCGAGACGAAGACCGGAAGTCACCTCGGCCGGGAGTACCCGTCAGAAATTGCATATTTTGGTTATTTAATCCTCGAGAAATCTGTTATCATGTTACCTAACCTCCACCTGTCAAACCGAGATCAACCACAACACCATGGTATTCAAAGGGCGACCGTCGAATCAGAAGTCACCAGTGCCTATCAACGCACCCTGAGTAAAGCACCTATCACTGACCATATTCCAGGCGTCCAACGTTCCCATGGTAACCGGCTTCAATCCAAGATGGCGGCCCACGAACACTTCGCATAATTAGTATCGTATCTGGCAGTCATCCCCACTGGTCTTTTAGCGTAATATCACTGAGGCTCGACGTCATGATAAACTCACCATTAACGACTCTATGGCAACCAGGGTGAGTCGCCACGTCAACGGAATGCCAGGGGTTCCAACACATTCGAATAGTTACTTTGGAATGTACAACAACCACCAGTAACTACCCACTAACTACCTGACTGTCACCATGGTTACCACTTCCTGCTCAGGGTCAACGTTGGGCAAGCCGGATTCTCGCAAGACGCCGCCATATTTTGTCATAATCTAACGTCATGTCACGGAGGCGTGACGTCACACGAGCAACCACGACTCTGGTCTTACTGAACTCAACCTATCGGTAACCAGGGACGTCAGTTAAGCGCCATATTACCAGGACATGACGTCACGATCCTCAAACCTTAATAAGATGTTCGGAAACCTGGTGAACGGGAGCTCATTGTTCGTCGAACTGTCTATCGAAGAAAGCTATCAACCATGGATTGCAGTCATCATGAAGAAACCATTACCGAAAATCAACTCACGTAAATTGTAAAACTCGGTAACCACGTACCGTCGTACTATTTCAGATTTATCCAGCAATGTTATTGTCTCAATATTACCCATACTGTATGTATATATGTATATTTATAATGGCGATTACTGGTTCAACCCAGCAACTAGAGACTTTCATGCGCATGCGCGTTCCCGTCTGGTCGAGGTTAGGTTAATTATCACATTTAGCGGAACGAAAACGTTCAGAATGAGTCTAGATCTTCTCGAGCAAGAGTCTTAGGTGCAAATCGATCCTTTTATTATTTTTTTTGACCCAAAATCAAAATATTATTCAGTTAGGAATTTAGTAAAATCACTTGTTGCTAATTATTAGTTCGTGATTTGTTTATATATTTGTTTCAATAATGTGTTGTGAAGGACAGAAGATACCACGAAATGTTTGCTTGATACTTCACATTTAATCCTATTGTAATCTTGAATTTACCGCCCTAATTTTTGTAGCTCGAGAAGTTTAGAAACATTTCAAGACTCCCTAAATTTTGACTCCTTTGATGGACTTAGACTTAGATTTATAAGGATATTAGAATTTCATTATACCTAGGTAGTTGCTGCGAGAAATACTTCTTAGTTTCCGTTAGTAACAGTTTAATTTACAGTCCCTCTATTAGGCGCGCTGTGGTTTACGTTTTGCGAACCTTGATTCTGATGTCATTTTTAGGATTTAGCTGGAAATATTGGTCTTAAAAACTAATACTTGAAAATTGTCACGCGAACATATTAATAGTTCTAGATAGTGATTATTTTAGTTCGTAGTGTTCCCCGGTAGTTTCGCAGTGACTTAATGTTTGTGAACGCGCCTCCATGCGAGCACAGAAGAGATGAATTTTCAACTCAAATTAAGGAATAGAGCTTGCAACAAGAAGCTGAAAATGCTTGTTGTATTTATGATCATAGATTGTGTTTTTCCTAAAGGGGGGCTTCGCCCTTGGACACCTTCATAGGGGGCTCCGCCCCTCGACCCCGCCGCGGCTCCGCCTTGGACCCCGGCACCCCCCACCCATTACAGCTTCAACCACAACACAGACTCGCATACGAAAACCATTCCGTGTTTGCATAAAATATCGTGTGTCACTCCGCAGCAAACCGTTGACGACCTCGTACTACAAACATCGGCCTCGGACGTTTTGTTTACGATTTGGATGTAAGATTGACTGACATGGGGACGAATTAAATGAGAATATTAAGCAGGACTAATGATATTCGAGACACGTGTACCCCCTACCCCTTGGGCAGCTTAGAGCGCCAGATTGATGTATTGGGCAATACTTATATTGCAATCTGGCAGCTTAGAGCGCCCTAGACTCTGTTTGTATTCTGTTTTGCCACGATGTATGACAAATTTATATCCAACTACCGAGCATTTCCGATTGTGGGAACAATTAAATTCCAAACATGGCGTTTTTGAATCTGGTAACCGACGTGGATACGTTTCGGGAATTAAAGAGAGCGATCATCGATTTGAGCGACGATCAGCTCACCGAAGCATTAGAATCCCTAAAGGTAGAGACTACAGGTACTCGTGGAGAGAGATGTTCGCGTTTAAGGAAGGGGGTTAAATTATACAAAGGAATGTCGTCCCGCGCATCCGACATCACCTCCGTGACTACCGAAGCCACAGATTTTGATGATGACGAATTGCCTACTGACGCGGAGGCGACCTCGGTAGTCGTAACGTGTCCGGTTACTCTAAACGTTGAAAGCGTGGTCACGACTACGAACACCATTACCCCGGCAGCAGGGGTAATTAATACGCAGTCTGTCGGCACGGTTACGACAATCCGCGAAACCACAACGACTCCACCAGCCCACATTACCCCGGGAAACGTAGGACTCTCCTTCAACTACGCTAACTTTTACGGGCTACCGGGTTCCTTTCCGCTCGCAGACCGGCCATCTCTACAGATAAATAACGATTTTACGTTTACATATACATTTAGATTCCCAGAGGACATCCGAGGGAATACGTTGAATTTTCCGGGCGTTTCCCACGGTGTCCTTTCCGAAAGAGTGAGACGGAAAGCTCTGAGTTTATCTGGGGTGACCCAGCTGAGTCCATTGAGATCACTAGGCGTTCCCCATAGCCCCATTATGGAAAATACCCGAAAGAACACCCTATATTTACCACAAGCGTCACAATACAGTTCTTTGAACCTACCAAGCATCCCTCACAGCACCCTCAATTCTCGTGCAGCCCATTCGAATCGAGATAGCTTCCACCCTCAGGGAATATCTGTTGGCCGGCCGGAATGGCACCGAGTCCAAACAGGTACCATTTCTAGATACAAACCCCAACGGAACAGCTTCACAGAAACGATTAGAATAGGGGACTCCTCGGATTCTGATTGCGTCGTAGGCCGTGATAGGAGTAGGGCTAATGCGCTATTCCAGAGAAACTCCTCGCATATCGGGCCAAATATAATATCTCGGTCAATCCAGAGAGTAGTGTCCCTTTCGGTCGTCATGGTAACCGAATTAATATAGAAAATCGAGAGGCTTACCAAAGTCGCTGATGAAGAACCCTTGCTAGCTATGCCAGTTTATTGAAAGGCATCGCGTTTAAATGTTTCAAAAACTACAAGTTGAAGTTCGCAAATTGGGGGGAATTCAAAAGGGCGTTTAGATATTGTTTTGGGGATGATGAATTTGCGAGACAAGTCCGAGAACAAATCTATTCTAGGACCCAAGGAAAAAACTAGAATTGGGCTCATAGGGGACTCAGGCCTGAATTCCATAGGGTAATTCTCCGCTCTCATTGTCGACCTTTTAACGAACTCTCGCGACTTGGTAGAGGTTGGGAGCCATTAAGGAAACACAAACCACCCCCTAATCCCGAGAGTTCGTTCCTGCAAGAGTTTGCGTACCGCGATTTAATGGCACAGAAACCTGCAAAGAATAGTTCCTCGGCCATTGTCGAGCAGGATTCCATCTCATCTGTTAAAACAACAGAAAATGGTCCCGTGGATAAGAGTAAGCCGCCCAACGGTGTCAGTAAAGATAGGAACGGTAGGACAGGCGGAAGCGGCTGTAACGGTATGGGCAACGAGACCCAGAATAACAAGGTTTAATTCAGAGGGATGCAGCGGAGCTTGACTACACCCGCTGCTTCCACTTCACAAACAAATTCCCGAGAAAACATATCCCGCGTTTCAGACGAGGTCACCTGTTTTAGATGCAGACAAGTAGGGCATTACCAAAAAGGCTGCGCTCACCCTCGCAAATTGATTTGTTTGGCGTGTAAGAAGGAGGGCTTTAACCTTAAGACTTTCCCCGATTGCTCGGGAAACGCAGAGAAGAAGCAGTAGGGCCGGTCCCCACTTCCTCTCAAAATAAAGAGGCCGCAAAAACTGAGTTGGACGTGTCTGCGCCTATAGTAATTACCGTTTTGGCCTTGAATGAGTTAGGCGAATATAAGGGTATGAGCGTGCCACCCAATGATTTTATCCTAGATACCACGTCTTCCTATGAGCCTCCAAACTCATTTGTCGTTAAAGCTCTTGTGCATGAGAGTTTGGTGGTTCGCCGCGTCCTGTGGGTATCTTTTGTGATTTAAAACAGGAAGCGGCGAACAGCACCGTAGTGCCTACCGGACATACCGGCTTAAGAGATAGATCTTCATCACATTCGGGTCGCGTTGTCAGAGATATTCAGCAGGAACGTAAAGCATCAGACCTTGATGAAATAGTGACCGATGAAGAGTGTATACAAAATTTTTCCGATCTTTATCAGATCGCTGGCATATTGCAGACCGAGCTGGTACGCGGCAAAGTGCACCTTGAGATCTCTATCGATTCCTTCTCGGTCGATACTTTGCACGATTCCAGTTCAACCAGGACATTCATTCGTGGCGGTTTAGTCCCAAAAATCCTCGACGCCCTGGGCGAAGATTCAGACAGCTCTAGAAAATCGTCAATAATATTAGTAAACGGTTCCAAAGACGAGATCTTAGGTATGGTTGAGCTACCCTTGACTATCGATAAGATTACTACGGTATGCGAAGTCAGGGTGGCCACCAATTTGGATACCGAGTTTGTCTTAAGTCTGGACGCGCAATCGGATCTTGACATGGTTTTTTCGGCGCGTTCTAAAGAGATTTAGATGCCAGGTTGGGGCGGTCAGGTCTATCCGCTCGATACATGGTTAACCACGGAGAAAAACTGTGGCGACATCTTAGATCTATCGAGCGACCAGTATCTTGAACTTCAGGAGTTGATTAAGGGGAAAATAGTTCCTAAGAGGGAGGGTCAACGTAACCCAACACATCTGGTAAAACATCACAGAGATATACAAGGCCACGCACCAATAAGGGAAAGATACCGAATAGTTTCCCCTGAGGTGCAAGAGGCCATGTACGCGGAAGTAGATATGATGCTTGCCAAGGGTGTGATTAAGGAGTCCTCTAGCGAATGTTCGGCCCCTATAGTAATGGCTAAGAAGGGCGACGGGGGTTATCGGCTTTGTTTAGATTTTAGGAAGTTAAACGCCATCTCTAAGAGGTATTATTACCCCCTCCCATATATGTCGGACATACTAAGGCAACTCCGAGCCGCTATATTAATCTCCAAGATCCATCTTAGCGCGGGTTTTAATCAGATCCCTATGGACGAGCCTTTTCAGGAATATACGGCATTAGTCTTTCCTGGTGGTCACTAAGACATTTGAGGAGCATCTGCTTTGGTTGGAGAAGGTTCACGATAAGATTTCTGAAGCAGGCTTGACCATTAACCAGGAGAAGAGCAAGTTTTGTTGCGCCGAAGTTCGATATTTAGGTTTCATGGTCAATAATCAGGGATTGCGGCCGGATCCAGACAAGATAGCTCCCATCCTCACGTACCCAGCCCCCCGCACTATCAAACAGCTTCGCAGATGTATGGGGTATTTTTTTAATGATTATGGGGAGGGCATCCTGGTACAGGCGATTTATTCCCGAGTTTGCCAGGGTGGCCGAGCACCTTACCAGACTGTTTCAGCTGGACGTAAGGTGGCACTGATGAGACGAACAGCAGGAAGCTTTCGATTGGTTGAAAGAAGCATAAATCACTGCACCCATCTTGGCTTATCCAACATTCGGGGACGTAGAAGAGAATCCCTTCCACCTTCAAACGGACGCTAGCGCCACTGGTCTGGGCATGGTGTTGACTCAGTTTCGATTCGCGTATGATACCGCCTCCCACGGTACGCTGAAGGTCTCACCAGGCTTCCTAAATTTCGGACGTAACCCCCTTTCCTACCGGTCTTTGAGAAGAGATCTAGAGAGGGCATCTCAGCGCGCTGTTCCTGATCCCGAAAAATGGCTAGAACGCGTTAAGCGATTGGACCATCTCAGGTACCTCATTTGCCGGAATATCGAACGCGCGTATATATCTCAGGCAAAGTATTACGACGAGAGCAAGCGTACTCGTTCCTTTTAGGTGGATGACCTCGTTTTGAAGCGTCAGCGCGTGTTTTCGAAAAATGAAGACAACCTCGCACCTAAATAATGCGATAAGTTCGACGGGCCTTATAAAATTAAGTGCAGGTTGTCTCCCGTAGTGTACATTTTGATTCCCGAGAAAGAAAAATACGCGGGTAAAGAACACATTTGGCACATCAAGCCCTATGTACATGATACGCCGCATGTGGACGATGATCAGTAAGTAAACAATAGTTATAGGACTTACACCGTTGATTGGACATTACCGAGGCGAGAAAATCCCGGAAGGCCAGCCGGAGAAGATCGACTTCGCGAGCCCCGAGAGGAGCAACCAGGGCCACACCCTGTCCAACAAACCTGCCGAGGTACAGGCGCCTACCTCAAGGCAGAGCCTGTCAAAAGAAATCAAATGGAGTAGGAGAGAAGGCTACCGGACGCCTTCGCCCCCTCACCCACCTCCAAGCAATAAGGAGATGCTAGAGAAACAGAAGTGGATGAGGGTATTGGGGTACCAAAACCTAACGCGCGAAGGATGGCTAAAGATGGGTGCCCCGATTAGAAATTTATTATTTCGAACTACAAATAGATTACTCCGAAATACTAGGATTATTCTGAACTGTTTGAATTAATTCAAATAACAAGGGGATTACTCCTGATTACCTCGGATTACTCGGATTACACTCGATAACCAGTTCGAATAATCACGAAATAGTTCGATTTTTAGTTAAAAAATAAATTGCTTGAAAAATGCTCCCGGCACCTTTCAAAATGTAATGCGTCAGGTGTTGGGTAAACAGTGGGGTATGTTCGCCATCGCATACATCGACGACATTGTTGTATTTTCGAAGCACTTGGAAGAGCACCAGCGAAATGTAGCTTCGGCCAAACCAGTCTACTTTACCTGGGTCACATCGTCAGCACGGAGGGTAACTCGGCACAAGCCGGGCACGCCGAGGTAATCTGAAGCGCTTCACCCCCACGCACCCGGAAGGAGATGAGATCATTTTTAGGTATATGCAACTCGGTGAAAGAGTACATGTCGAACTCATCCATAATTCTTGCCCCCCTGTTGGATATGCTCTCGACAAAACGCACCTATAAAATGACGCCCGAGAACTTAAAGCATTTCGAAGCGGCCAAAGTAGCTTTCCAGAAACCGATGACTCTAAGCCGTCCTGACCCCGATCTAAGGTTCGTTCTGCAGACGGACGCTAATGCCCGTGGAATGGGTGCCGTACTGATGCAGGACGAATCCGACGGAAAGCGCCGCATAATTTCGTTTGCAAGTGCAAAATTTTCGTCCATCGAAGCTCAGTACCACTGCAACGAGCAGGAGTGCCTCGTTATCGTGTAGAGGATTAAACGTTACTGGCCTTTCCTCGAAGATCGCCCCTTTACGCTGCGCACAGACAATAAGACGTTGACATGGTTAGAACGTCAAAAGGGCACGAGGGAAAAGCTCACTAGGTGGAACCTTTTTCTCAGCCGGTTTCCTCGCACCATTGAGTATGTGCCCGGTAAGTAGAATGAGTTGCCTGATGCGCTTTTTCAGGCACCATAACCCTGAAGAATTATTCCCTGGTGAACCCGACCTGGAGCAAATGCTGCAACCTACGACGCACACCGGTCGCCAGGAGAACGTCCCGGTCGTGCCAGTTCTCAGTGCTCTCGCCCGGCCACCGTTGTTCAGAGAGGTCATCGAAGCCCAGCAGGAGGATCAAGCCATAACGAAGGACGTCATCTAGTGACGTGAGTCGTCAGACCTTCCTAACCTCCCAGTAAACAATGCTGAATTCTTTGAAAAACATCGACTTACCGATAAAGGTTAGTGGCGACTTGACGATCAAGGAGTATGGAGATTGCTGGTACCGACAGCTCTCCATGTCAAGGTAATCTGGGATTACCACGACGCAGCGATCGCAGTACACCCAGGAACCGATAAAAGAACCCGTTGAATCAAAGACAATTTTTATTGGCCCGGAATGAGTCGCGTGACCCGCCGATAAGTGTCCTAGTGCCGCCTGTGTATTTGCTGTAAACCCGTACGGGTGTGACGTCTTGGCAACGTAGACATACACTTAAATTCCCTAACTTGCTCGATTTAATTGTAATCGCATAAGACCACAATTTGGGACGAGCACATAAGTCAAATGAATTGAATACACATAATTCACAATAAAATCAGTTTATTTAGATGAAATACATAGGTTAATTTGTGAAGAAAAAAATATGCACAGGGGTTCCAAGGTGGATACTTCAATTTGTTTATGTATGTAGAATCTCTTAGGGCTGGTTCCGGATTTGCAGTAGAGGAGGGCGTTTCGTATAGATCCTTGACCCACAGTGTATCCGGTGATCCAGATAATTGATGACTTGGCACGTGATGCGTTCGATTAGGGTAGAGGTAAATCCCAAATGAAGATTGTCACGATAAACTGCTATTTTAGAAGACACTGGGAGAGTACGATCCCAAAAGAATTGAAACCACTGGTTGAGCTGGTCCGAACCGAAGGGTTGAACACTGGTACCAAAGGACTGCTAAAAAATACGGTTGGAGACTGGCGAAACTGACTGATAACCGACGAATAACTGACGAATGACTGCGAATAACTGACGAAATACTGGCGAAATACCGACGAAACTGAGTGACGAATAATAACTGAATAACTACCGAAATACTGACGAAACTGACTGCTGTCCACCTGTTCCAGAGTTTATATACAGCGTGGTAGGAGGAATATCCTTGGAGATCCAAGCGTTGCCATACATTCCACCCTCATTGCAATTAGTTTTTGTGACTAACTTGACAACACATTAGTTGTCCGTTTGGCAGGGCTGAACTAATCCTCGAGAAGACTTTATAGCTTCCTTCCTTTCCAGGTACTGGGAAATTCGTAAGATGCATGATTCTGACCCCCTTGGTAGGTACGAGAGTACGCTCGTCATAGTAACCGTGCCTTCCCGTTTTTCCCATATGAAGATATCGACCACCCCTCAAGACCAATTCTATTTTGATCAGCGCGTGAACTTTTCTTCTACATTTTAAAATACATGAAATTCGTATAATCAGATAAATAATTATAATATATTGTCGCCGTCACGAGATTGCGGAGGCCGTCACTTCTATGAACAGCGTAAACCGAAGGATTCTTATATCAGGAGTTGAGTGTAATGGTAAAAAAGTCCAATCGAATCTCGCTCAGGTGATTGCAAAGAGCCTAATTTTTGTCAATTTATGTCGCCTAATTATAAGCATATTATAAAATGTTTCAAAGCAACTTAACATTTTTCTACATAGTGACGCGATTTCTACACAAGATTGTTATTTATATTATAATATATATATATGCGCTCATCCTAATATTTTTCTGTAAAGTGACTTGCTAATAATATGTTTTCTATTTTAATTAAAAAATAATTTACATCTTAAGAATATCAAAAAAAAAAAAAAAAGCTAACCAAAATTTAGATTTTTGAAGACTTCGAACAAAATTATTCTATAAGCTAGGATTCGGATAGGGCTTTATTTGGCTACGAAGACATTTTTTGTAGGCACATGGATCCTACTTTGACTAATTGTTTCTCAATCGATCAGGGAAGATAATGGTATGGATAGAGAAGGAAAGCATGTGTTGGGTGTTAATGGAGAGAGAAATTGTGAGAAGAGGTCGGTAGAAATGTAAGCAAAGTTCTTGACGTAATTTTTATTGACTTTTAAAACTTTTATTGATCTTCTGTTCACAAACGACATTGTATATTAATTTTACCCTGACTGGTTGTGACCTCTTGTTGCCAATGTAAAATCCAGCAAATCACTGTGCTCAACGGGTGCATGCTGATTTTGTTGGCCTGGTGTTCCCAATGTCAACGCCAGCGGATCATGTGGCCGTTCGCTTGCTTGTCGATTTGGTGGACGCTGATTGCGGGATTGCCGATTGGGTTGGCGCTGGGCAGCTAAGTGGGGAGCAGGTGCCTGCTGAGCGGCTTGCTG